>WJFB01000899.1:11013-43186 GCA_009870185.1 Pygmarrhopalites habei | reverse complement strand
ATGTATTTACATGTTAAAACATAGGGTATGCTCCTCACCGGCCCCACCCGGGTTCTAATTGGTCATTTACGGTAGTTGATAGTTTTGTTTTTATTATGGAGAGCCAAAAATGTAGAATTCGTTGTACACGCACTCCTCCTTTGTCTCACTGATGAAGCGAGAGAGAAATTCTAAATGTTTTCTAGTGTATGAAACTGTTATAAGGATGCTTCAGAGATGAGTAGCCCTTGGGAGAATAGGAATACCAATGAAGTCCTCTCCCTTGAAGTTTGATCTCTCTGTCTCTACCTCTCTCTACGATTTTGTTTCACTGTGCAATTTCTGGTTTTAAAACCATTCCTCGTATCCTCTTTCTCCTCTCAAAACTACGATACGATTGTAGTTTCCGGTTGTCGAGGTTGCAAAAATCTTCAGTGAAAGTTGACTGGCATGAAATGTAGTGGAAAATGGGAGATCTGCATGTCGAGGTGCATACAAAATAAACTTCAATGAAAATTCCTTTGTATTATATTCTGTACTTTATTGACAGATTTCAATTCTTTTATTTATTGTAGGAGTCTGAAAGTTTTGCTGGACACTCCTCACTTTCACACCTAATTGTTGATTTGTACGGCAAAGTCAAAAGAACTGCAGCCTAGAAATATAATATGGTAACAACGAAATATTTCCCTTTTTGCAAGAAGACTCTTATTCATGCTCTCCACCGGTCGTCTACCCATCACAATCCGTCTCACCTCTACAAAAACGCATCGACTTTCTCCGTACAGATGCAGAAATTCTGTTTTGAACATACTCTTTGTTCTGTAGTTTTTGACAGGAGGAGGAGGATTGAAACGGAAAAGGATGTTAGCCTGAAAAATTGCTGATAAATTTAAACATTTTGGGAGTGTATTGTAAACACTAGAAACGGATGAAGAGCTGCAACAGCACTCCACACATCATTCTGGACAGTGTTAAAGTGATTATAAAGTGAGCAAGGTCCTTCAGAACCGAACCAACTAAAACTCCCATCGAAGCAAAGAAGAAAGTGAAGAGAAAGTATACGGACCAGCATAGGCAATTTCGATTGTGTGCTAATACCACGTCTCTCTCTGTCAATCTCGACACAAGCTCAAGTTCAGCCTCCTAACAAAAACATCAATTAGCCACGGACGTATTTAGAAACATGGTTTTTTTTGTCTCGTCTATTTACTTTCCTAGACCATACCTTTTTAATTCCTGTAATGTTTTGATCGGTGTGCGGCTTCGTCAGAGACGGTGGAGAGAGAGAGAGAGAGAGGGAAATACTCGGATGCACAGCTGCAGTACCGATCTTACGACTTCCCTCCTTACCAAATCACAGTTGTTCAAATTTCTCCTCCTCCCTGAGATTGAGTGTGGTTTTTTCTTTCTTTAATTCCTTGGCTTTTCTTTATCGTTGTACTTCTATTCTCTCCTTCTCATGTTTGTTTTGTTGTCCTCTCCTTTCTTCCTTTTTTCTCCAGGCTGTTCTGTGCGGTCGGGAGTGTGGAGAGAAAACAATTAAAATTCTTGAGCTTCTCAACCGTATTATTAGAAACAAGGGATACACACACACATACACACAGAAACATACAATTACAAACATTTGATAGTCTCTTCCTCACACTCCCTACAACATCTTTTCACATTAATGAGCAACCTGACAAATGACACTTTGATTTTCCTGATTGAGCATTTCCTGAGTACTTCTAATTTGCACCATCCTCCTCCTCATTTGTTTTGCTTTGATATTACTTTGAAAATTTCCATTCAAATTGTTCCTCTGCTCAATGTGAATGCTTTGTAAATTTCGGGATATACATATTAGAAGAAAATATAATGCAATTTAATTGTTTAGTTTGTGACATCCAGGAGGTTTTTGTCGGTTTAAGAGAGAGAGAGAATTCCCGTATGTGTGTATTTTCATGGTGTTTCAAACAAGTATGATAGTGGTGTGTGTGAAACATAATATTACAATTTAGGGTGAATCCATGCGACTCGGCCCATTTCGACCCAGCTGACACAATGCAGAGAAAGAAGAGAAAGCCGTAGAGAGTCTTCTTCTATTGAAGTATTCTGGGGGAGAAAACTTAATGCGGTTCCTAAAACAAAGTAACTAATTGGATGAGAGGGAAAGTATCACAATGGTACAATTGTGACTCGTGAAATTAGACCAAGACCAGAAGAACTGCTGACTTTCTATTTATTTTGAGAGTGTATACATACCATGGCATAAGCTATACCATAACAATATTATTGAAATTTTATAGATATGAAGATGAGGAGGTTCCCTCTTTCCCCATACACACACATTAGCTAAGACAAACACAATGATTTTATTCGTAACGGGAAAAGGTTTTACTGGCGTGTATTTATTTGTATAATTTCTTTGCCTAATTTTTGATTCTTATTATCTCTTCCCCTGATTCTCATACACACTATGGAGAGTCGTGTACACAGTTCATACTGAGGTTTAATGCTTTATCCAATCGACTGAGCTTTCTCCATGCAAATATACAAATGCACCCAATATTTTTGTGGAAGGAAACCCGCTGAGTATTTTTGAAGGAGGAATAAAATTTTAACAAAAAAGAGCAAATGATGATGATCCCAGAATAATTAAAATTTATTGGCTCTTCCATGTTATCCACGTGGACATGGATAACACAGACACATATTTGTCTGTACATTTTCCTTCATTCCACTAAATTTTTCAATAATATGTTATAGAATAGTGTGAAGTAATATCTCTTGTGTCGTTTGTACTTTAAATTAGAGCCCGGAATTTCGAAAATAAGAGACAGCCACTAAAATTACAACCATTGACAAAAATTTTAAACCGTTTTCAGTTGCATATGTGTGGGTGTTAGAAGTTTAAATTAATTGGACTGGAAAATACGGTGTAGTTTGTGTGCTATCATGGAGAAGACTGAAGCTGAAGAAATTTGACAAACATCTCAGATTACCCGGTCTGATGAGCCGAGCCACCATATTATTTGATTCTTGTTGTCAATAACTTTCACTTTAATAATTAGGAGAATCCTACAAATAGTTAGGAGGAGTCATACACTGGAAGTACTTTTTTAAACATTTAATATTATTTACTTAATCACTAATAGGAAAGAGTTTCAACATCAAAGGTACATTGGAATGTGGAAAATGATGAAGTTGAGATGTTTGTTTCTCTGCTTTCCCTAGTTTTCTCCTCAACTTTGATGCACATTTGGGAAATATTGGAGAGAGAGAGAGATGTAGTAACCAACAAGGAAGGTTTGACTTTAGAAAAGGAGAAAGCAAGACCAGGGAGGAAAACAGTGCAAATTAATTTGGACTGGGTTAGCAAAAAAACCAAGGAGATGATGAGACTTTACATACCACATCCTCTATACCCTTTTGCCTCCTCTTCTTCTTTCTCCTCAGTTTATGCCAACATTACAAGAAGAAGACAAAAGATATTTCAAGGTTCATACTCTTGAGTAGAAAATTTGTGTACATGATGAGCTTAGCTAATTGGATTTCTTGAGAGTTATTATTTTTAGTACAAGATTTCAGGAGCTGAGACACAGTGAGAGAGATGAAAATATTTTATGGAATAAAAGTACACCAAGTACACTGTACCTTATACGAAGGGAGGATGTGAAGAAAGAAATTTTTTTCTCTCTCTCTAAAACTAATTTTGTTTGCTTTTCTTAATATTATCCTCATCAGTTTTCTCTTTCTCCTTTCTCTGCTTTCTCCTCCTTTCTTATGGATGTCATATATTTGGTTGAGGAGTGAGGAGGTCGGTTAGGGTAAATCAAATCCTCTTTGTAATAAAATTTCCTGACACACAGACTGTTGACAGGTTATAATGGATATATCTTGTAGTCTAAATGTAGGGTTAGAAATTCTTCAGTGGTTGATTGTCAAACATCCGGCCTACATTTTGACAAGAGTGATGCATAAACTATTTAAATTATTCAAAATCGATCGATTTCAACAAAGCCACTTTATGGAGGTGTTAGAATAAATAAAATTGTCGATATACAACTTAGTACGGCATGAGAGAGCAATGTGTTAATCCCCACCACGAAACGCTTTCTGAAAATAGGCAGGCAAATTGAATTTGAAAATAATTATTTAAAAAATACATTGCTGGAAGGCGTTGAACTTTGTCAATTTATCCAAAAGCTTTTTTCTCTCTCGGTTTATTTTCTCACCCTGATCTAAAGTAGCTAAATATGTACACATTATTCATTTAGTCTTTTGACAGTTGAGAGCATCAGAGTTTACCCGATTTAATTTGTATCACCTTCGAAACTAACTACAGGTAGTTCAGTGTGTGTATGAGAATCTTCTCTGTGTTGATTTTTCTCCCATGTGTACACATGTACTGCATGCATGCCCTGTAGCTATGTGCAAGCACACACACGACACACGGCATACGGCACACACTTTTTGACATCCCTTCCGTCAAATTGTCCCCTCTCTCTCCCCTTTGATCATGCTCTACTTTCCTAGGAAAGAAGAATGAGTGAACCGGAAGAATTGTCTCTGAGGGAATGCTAACGATCTTTCTCTGCCTTTCCCCCTTTCTCTTTCCCGACCTTCCAAAAAACATGACAGGATATGCTGACATGAAGAATGCATGGCATTCATACGTACAAGGTAAATGCATCAATTTTCTCCTACCCTCCTCCCACCTTTATCAAAAGTTTAGGCAGTCGTCCATGGATTTTGTTGCCATTGTTTCCCAATACCCAATTTTTTGCACCTTTCTTTTCTTTTTCCATGGAAAAAAGGCAAAGGACATTGGACAGAAGGTCGTATTTTTACCTTTTACAATTTGCTGCGACCCTTTTGACATCGTATAAGAATGTTATATATAAAGTAGGGATGCAATGGTAGCAACAAAAATATTGATCGAATATTGATTAATAAAATCACAAATTTTTATTCTACACTTTTCATCAATGAAACAAAATATGTAAGATTTCATATCCATTGAGGCTCAGTTTCAAATTCTTTAAAAAAAATTCCAAAACTTGTGTCTAGTTTTCTTCCTCCAGAATTCCGTGAATGGACTTGGACGAAATTTCGAACAGACATTGGGACGTAGTTAGGATGGAAAATAAAAAAAGAAAGGGGTGAAAGTGGATTGGAGAAAATGACAGGAAACTGTTAAATGTAAGCTTTCGTCTGTGAGGCAATTGGAGTTTTTTTTCGTGTGTCCATATATACAGACTGTAAAGTCTACAAAATGGTGTAGTATGTACAAGACTAGTGTACATAATATTAAAGACTTGAAGACAATGTTTCTGCTCCCCTGACATTCACCTAACCGTATGTCGTGTCTGGTGTATTAAGTGCAAATATTCAACTTTGTACATCCCATCATTCCTTTCTCCCTCCTTCCTCAAAAAGAGATTCCTATTTAAGTAAGTAGCCATGTAGTGAGGATCTTGAGAGCGAGGAAAAGAGGGGAAAGAGAAAGTGACAGAAAAAAGACTCAAGTTGACACACATACACTTGGCATCTGAGGAATCTCTTTCATCTTCCAACAGAGGAAAAAGATGAATAAAAAGGCTTTCACATCTTTACAGATTGTACTCTCTGTACAATAGGAATACATACTTCCGTAGATAAAGACGTACATAATGTGTGAATGAAAGTATTGAATGTCTTGAACTAAAAAGAATGGTTCTGAGTGACTCCTAACCTTGTCCAATCCAAATGATGTTCTTATTAAATTAGCCATCTCTTTTATACTTCCTAGTAATGTTATGGAGACTCCCTTCTAATATGACAAGTCGGAGCGTCGTCATCAGGAATCCTGATTCAGGATGACTGCGTCAATTGATCACATGAAAAGGAATGTGTGTCTGACCAATTTGGACAATTACGTAGGGAGGGCGGAGGAGGAAGAGGAGGTGAAGCACATAGTCAGACTCACTTATTAGGTAGACTTTGGAAATGTGTAGCAGTGAGAAGTATGATTGAACGTTAAATTTGTTAAATTTTCTGCAATTTTGACTCGTACAAGGTTCCGTCATTGATCTTTCGTCCCTTCATGCATCTAGATTGAAGAATACATGTTGTGTAACTTGACTAGACTGAAACCTGGGTGTAATTTACTACCTAAAGACAATTTTGAAACGGTCGGATCCGTGTGCTTCAATTATCCTTCTCTACGATCATAAATAAATGTGAAAGGAAGATTAAAGTGACCTTCCTTTTTAAAATGTAGATTTCAGTGAAACAAAAAAGATAATTCCAGTACAATAGGAATTTGGAGAATCCAATTAGACTCGTGTGAACTTTCAGCTTGAATGAGGAAGGGTAATAATCATGATTTAATAATAAACAAAGGTACCGGAAAATTGGTTAGAAAAGGGTTAATCAAAAATAATACATTTCTGTATGGAATTTATTAATATTTTAAAAGATTACTTGAATTCTACATACTATGTAAACTAGTGAGTGACCCGGATGTGAAATTGCGTGTGAAACTTTAGCCATAGACAATAGATACATTATTTTATTTAAAGGAAAAGAATGTGTGTTACAGATAAGTAGTGGAGGACAAATTAACTTGACACGTGTTGGAAATGTGTAGGTGTAGAAGACAAATTGGACAAAGACAAAGAGAAAGTTTCCACGCTCTTGAACCAACAAGGAATCTTTCATCTTTGGACAGGTAATGTGAAAGCACATGATGTAATGTAATACGAGTTTGATGATAGACATGTCTTGTTTCATCTTTGGATCATCTTTGAAAAGAACATTACTAGTAGAGTAAATTTGGAAAAGGTAGGAAAAGAGAGATGTCTGCAATTCTTCTGTCAGGACATAATTTGATTCTTAACTTTCTCTTTCTACAAGTTTTGACAGACGATCCACAAGGGAAATAAAAGAATTTCATTTTTAGCTTAAAGTTTAAATTTATTGTTCGCTAATTATAAAGAACCGTTTCATTTCAAAAAAAATTATTTTCATATTCCAAATGGAAAATATCGTCAAATGAGGCCAATGAATTTTTCTGATTAAAAATGTCGTCGTACATACAGACGGAAACGAGAACGAGACGGACAATTTCACAGTCAACTTCCCCGAGACTAATCATCAGCGATGATTCATCACTGATGACGAAAGAGAAAGAAGGATTTTTATGATTTAAAGTCTGGAGAGTTGTACAACTCTGAAAAACGGTCGCACAACTTGGGTAGAAGTAAACAAAGAGATTATAGGTATAAAAGTGTAAGCAATGACAGGGCCACAGAGTCTTTGATATACGATTCATGTATGTATTTAATTGAATTTCAGTTGAGGGTAGGCTTAGCAGGTTATCTCGTCCTACTTAATCCAATTAAATTCGGGTGATGAACAACAGTAAACACTACACTACAATAATCAATGTTTCAAAACTCTCATTCAAATTTTTTCAGTGTTCATCAGGATAATGAACTTGTGACATTTGTTGTCCACAAATTTTCAGTGTGATGTACAGAGAGAAGGTTAATAATCTCTTCTGTGTATCTGATGGAAATACAAGTGTGATTCATATATCGGAGAAATGTCTACTATAGTCTAGCATTGAAGAGGAAGACGAAATATTTCGTGTAAAAGGTTCAACATCTTGAATTGTCTTGTCCCAATATTAATGTTCTGGCTGTCCTTACTGTGATCTTGCGTTTTTACTCTCTCTCTCTCATCTTCTCTCGTTGACACTTGAGTTCTCTTCAAACCATGAAAAATTGACAGTTAGGCCCCCCTTATTGACCATACTCCAGCTACTCGAGGAACACAATTTTTTTCTCCAATTCCTGGTTCCCCTTTCCCTGTACTCTAAACCTGACTTTCTCTGACTTTCTCTTCTTCTCTTTCCTCTTGTACTCGTGTGTTTGGCCTGAGTTCACTCCGGGTCTCGTCCACACATGACATGCCCATCTGTTATTATCGAAAATATTCTAGCAGCGGCAATAAATCAAATGATCGTCATCCCTTCACATGTACTGAAATGCATAAGTAAATGATTGCACATTAGTACCTGTCACCCACGAGACAGCTCGAGTACTCTAGTACTTTATCGGGGCAAGCATGGATGCAATTTTCACCCAGAATATTTACACGTGCTATTTTTTTCTTCTCTCTCTCTCTCTCTTGCTGTATGTTATGTATTAACTCACCCTAGTGTTACATGTAATATTATGGTGATGACTATGTGTATACAAAAGGGAGGCTTTGTTGTGTATGTGTCCTTATTGTTAATCCTGTTTGCAACCTACGGCATTTACAGATAATGGATTCATGGATTAGCCTTATTTACCCAGGCCACATGTATCTTGTATCATAATGTGTGTAATGTATAAGTACAGCACGTTGAAATACTTTTCAAGTTAATCCAATCTGTGAACGTCAAAGTCCTTGACTTGGACAGTAACAGTGTGTGGACTCATAGACTGACTGTAATACTATTAAAGTAATAGGGACAGTGGCATGAATGGAATATGTTATATCCACTTTCTCACCCTTTCACTCTCACTCTCTCTCTCTCAACTTCGATACTAGAATGAAATTGAATAATAAAAAGATATGCCATATCATAGAATCTTCCCTGACTTGTCTATTCTTCCTTTTTTCCTCATAAAGGAAAGAAGTCTTCCCATGCTAAGTGGAAGAAACCCTTTCCTCCCATACGTGTACATACACTGCCTATGATGGTAGACACAACTTTTGCATAAACTATTTTTCACTCAGTCTCTCAAGGAAAGCCTTAGCTCAAAGGTCAAATTGAAAGCCTCCGTCTGCAAAGAAGAATAGATTTGGACAAGGAAAGCACACTCTTTTTGTGACAAACTATTTTTTCTGTTACATCCTACACAGCTTTCCTCCATTTATGTGAAAAATCCTATTTATCATAAAGTTTGATTTCTACAAGTTGTAGGTAGGTATAATGTGTCAACCTTCCGTTAGATTTGTATGACACAAGGTTACAAACTTTTCTCAATAATGAGTAACGTCAAAGAACTTTTATATTTAGAAAATATTTTGTTGTGGTCTCTGGTGAAAGTCACTAGTTCAGGGAAAAAATATTTACGGGTACCGTAGATTTATGACGCTTGTATCGTGCTCAATTATTGATTCTATGCGAACATTTCTACACTTCTATATATAATTGTCAAAATGGGATATTATTAGAAAATGCGTGGAAGGAAACTTGCTTAAAATACAGACAAAAGTCTATGCATATGGGATGCTTATATTATGCAGAAATTTGTGTAGTATGAAAAATTACAAAGATTAGATGACGTAAAATTATATTTGTATTTCCAATAAAACAAACATAAAGGTAATTAATTAATTAAGTATATGAATGTATATTCATTGCTTTTTTGTTACATGTATGTATATTGAGAACAACGCTTGAATGCTTCACAGCTTTTATCCTGGACACAAATAATTTGTGAAAACTTTTCCATCGTCATTAATCTTTGGCATTAGTAGACAAATGAAACATATTTTTCCAAAAGATACTCGAAAAATGCATAATTTTTTCTACAATTGTATTATATTGAATTCTACAACAGGTCAATGTCAAATTATTATTTAAAGTACAAATGAGCATGCTGTACAATTTCTGCGAAAGTGGCGCAGACAATGTGTGTCAAAAAACGTGCATTTTCCACCTATATAACTATTTCAAGTTGGTTACTCTCATTATACGTCAATTAACATGATTATTCTCAGGGTAGATAACAATGATTATTACTTAATTATTATTGTTTGACTTAAATTAATGTAGGAGGGTATAGGAAGAAAGGATTGGTCACCAAAGAAGAAAATTGGCAAAAATAGTACACCAGGCAAAAAATATAGTTTTACAAGTCTTTACAACAACATAACAATTAACTAAATATACTATGTAAGTAAGTATACATAATTGGAAGGTTCTAAAACAAGGAAACTTTCTCTACATCTACTTTGTGGCGTTAACTAAATTATTATTATTATTACATAATATTTGAAATTATTATTGACTTATTTCAAGTTGGTTTGTTGTTGCCCATGATATTATTGGTATTGGTTGAATTTATACTTTATAAGAGGATAATAGGGGAACAATATAACATGGGCATATTATTAGTTCATAATTTCTAGAGACCAATATTATTTAGTTTTTGCCCAGTTGTTCAAATTGTTGCTGATGACAAGTTCAAACTTGACAGTCTAAAGCAAGTAGTACTAATACATAACAAACATTATGGCAATGCGATGGTTGTCGTTGATTACACAAAACTGTCAACCAAAACTGTACATATTTTTAATACACACACTCAAGTCTCTCTCTCCTTCTTGGATTTTGTGCTTTCCTCTCCCTGAATAGCTATTTGCAGTATCTGGGCTATTTCCCCAGCCATGAAAGCCCAGGGAACTGATGAACCAGCCAAAGGACATTTTTCTCCACTGGGACAGTAAACTTCGGAACCAGCACCCTGCCGTTTAATTGACTGCCGACTACAGGGGAAGCAAAACTTGTGGTTTCCAACGGAAGGACATTGTACAAAATGAGTGTCCTCCAATCTCTCTTGGCATAAAGTGCATTTCAGAGCATTAACAGCGGAGGGCTCACCCTCCAAAGTGGGTGGGGTACTTCCATGTCTTGAGGATGAACCAGAAGGTCGTCGACTTACATTTGTCCTTGTGATACTTCCTGGTTTTGAACTGGCGTACAAACCACTAGGACCATCAAATGAAGCTGTTCTTATTGGTTTTTCTTTACTTGTATTCATTCCAACTTCAGGACCAGCAGGAAGACTTTCAGCTCTTGATAATTGTGGTCGACCTCCTCCACCACCACCAGGCTGATCTTCCAGTACAACTCGCTTTGCATCACCTCCACCCCCGCCACCCTGTTGTTGTTGTTGTTCGGCATCATCCTCCGACAGTCTTTTCAATGAACCTCCTAGACTGACTGGAGCTGATGAGATGGAATTTGACCTACTATGAGAAGACTGTTGTTGTTGTTGAGAAGTTTGACCTTGGGAGGAGGATTGACTATGGTGAACTTGTTGCTGACCTGGAATGACAGCCATCAGCCCTGCTCTCACAGATGGAGGAAATAAGAGTTGTTGTGAACCTCCTCCTCCTCCGTCTGTGTTTGAAGTTGTTGTCAAATTATTATGACTGTGAGAATTTGAGCCAGAAGTTACGACAGGTGGAAAGTTGCTGGAAACAACTACTCCACCAATATTTGCATTGCTGATCCGATGTCCATGGGATGTATGATGTGAGTGTGTCATGGGATGAACATGAGGAGGAGGTGGTATGTGAAAAATTGCACTATTCTTTTGTGACGTTGGTCGAGGAGTTGGTGACCCAGAGTCAGGATAAGCAGCATGGTGAGCTCGTTTCATATTCCTCGCAACTTCCAGCACATTGTCAATCCTGTCAGCTCCTTCATAATTGACACAACCACGACACACTGGTTCACTAAAATCATGAAGCATCGCCCAGGGCATTCGGGGTAGGTCTAAGGATTAAATCAAATTGAAATAAAATTATTAATCAATTTACATAAACCAAAATTAGCCATTTCATTTGAAATATAAATAAATTTTCCAAAAAGAAAACTTACCACATAAGTAACAATGCTGTCTCTTTGGTGCAGACATATTTTCGATATGATGGGAAAATAGAATAATTATTTTAATTCAGTTAGAAAAAAAAATAATTTTAGAGTTCTTCAAGTTTATTTCCTCCCTTCTCTTTCCCTTGTACAAGAATAGTTGTGACAGTTCCAATGTCACAACATCTGGCATGAATACTGCTAGTAAATTTTATTGTGTGACCTTTTTGACATGTCACAAGTCTGTAATTTCACATTCCAAAGTTGTTGAGGTAAGCTGTAACAAAATAACAGACACACATTCCCATTCAGACACAGTTTCTAGTGTTAATTCATCCCAATATAATATAATTCATGTATATTTCAACTCACCCTTTTTTTCTCCAAAACAATGACTACCACATACTGGGTCAACTGCAGCCAGGGACCCTAATTATTTAATTTTCATCCACAAAACTCAGTCTTTTTCCGAAGCTTTACTTTTTCATTTGAACTCCCGGGCTAGACCGCCAAGATCCAAACGACCCTGGACAATGTGCTCGGAATTTATTTGTGTGTGACGATAAAAACATGTCTAACTCTAAACCCTTGAAGCAACTCATAAAACCGGACGGTCGAAAATGGTTCGAATATCAGGTACGTCTTGATATAATAGTGTCTGTACTAGTTGTTAACTTTTGCTAATGTCATAATTGTATTTTGTAGTCTGCAGAAGTCACATCAACAGAAGAAGTGAAACCATTACTTGACAATGAAGTTAAATCAATTACAAGTAAAGCTGAGCAGCTACTGTCGGCTGACATTCAAGCATATGTAGAAGGTATTCACCTAATAATAAAATGATAAAAATTGTAGAAAATTAAAAGGTGTATTTAAAAAAGATTATGCTTTTTAATTGAAACTTTGCGTTTGTGAAATACTTGTATTTTTAGGAAGCACGAAAGGGGATGCCCGATCTGATTTTAAATGGATGAACAAGGTGATGAAGACGGGGACCCTACCCGATCGAATGGCAGCATTCACAGTCAGGATTCAAGATTCTCCTATTCATAATCTGCATTGTCTTCAACAACTCATTGCACAGGTCAAAGTACAAGGGAAACAACAATGTCTCATGACAGCAGGTAAACTGACCCACATAATAATATATTAATGATTCACATTTATTTATCAAGTTGTTAATTAGATTATCGCATGTGTTGTAAAATCTTGTAGAGACGGTTAAGGACCTCTTTCTTGACGATCTTTTGCCACCAGATCGTAAACTTGTCCCATTTGAACAACGTCATTCTTTACTCAGAACTGAGTCAAAAAAGAATTTAATCCTTTGGTTGTACGAAGATAGACTCAAGAATCATTACTCGAGTTATATCCAAGCATTAGGAAAAATGGCAAATGATACAGTGGAAAAGTTGAGAGGCAAAGCAATTTCAATACTTCAACAACTTTTGACACGGCATCCAGAACAGGAAAGTGTAAGTATTATATTCTGAAATTCCTACAACTTCAAATGTGGTACAATTAATGGACAAATTAATAAAGATTGTATTCTGAATAATTTTTTCATAGACACTACTTCAAATGTTGGTTAATAAATTGGGTGACCCTGTTCAAAAAGTAGGCTCTCGAGCTCTCTTTCATTTGAACAAGTTGGTGTTGGATCATCCCCGAATGAAAATGGTAGTAGTGGAAGAAGTTGAGAGGCTCCTATTCCGTAATAATGTTGCTAAAAGGGCACAGTACTATGGAATTTGTTTTATGAATTTGATTCGACTGGAAGATGAACATCCACAATTGTCTGTAAAACTTATCAAAGTCTACTTGGCCTTTTTCAAGGGTTGTATCAAATTGGTACGTAACCTATTAGAATATACATTTGACTGCGACGATATTTTTCAAATTCGATTATTTCATTAGACATTTTCTTTAAAATAATTATAGGGAGAAATTGACAGCAAACTAATGAGTGCTCTTCTCACTGGAGTCAATAAAGCATTTCCAAAAGCTCAAATGTTGGGTTTTGAAATTAGTGAGAGTGTGGATACTCTTTACAAGATTGTTCGACTATCCCAGTTTAATATCAGAATCCAAGCTTTATCTCTTCTCTTACAAATGGTTGACATTAAGGAAGATGCAAGGAAAGCAGACAGGTTTGTGCACATTAATATTATAAGATGACTTGTACAAGGAGAAAGAGATATGATAATTTTTCTTAAAGCCAGTGTCTAAAATCTTTTTTTCCAAAAAATTACAGGTATTACCGAGTTTTATATGACCAACTACTACACCCTGATATTGCAATAACAGCTCATGCAATGCAATTCCTCAACGTTGTTCACAAATCATTAAAGGTTGACATAGTACTGACCCGTGTGATTGCATTTGCCAAGAGACTACTCCAGGTATGATCTTTCTTATTTCATTCTATTCTATTCCCATGTCGCTCACTCAATTTACAACAAACTTATTTTTCGCTCACTTTTGATCTTTTTTTAAAAATAGATTTGTCATCATGTGTCACCAAACACTGCATGCGGTATTTTATTTCTACTCTCTGATGTTTCGAGAACACACCGTGGAATGTTGAAACTTGGGCCTCAATCAGAATCTTCAGTACCCAAACACAACCGAAAAGGTCATCATGGTGACTCAGATGAACAGGAAGAAGAAGACACTAGTAAGGAGGGTCGAATGGTCACTGAAACAAAACGCAAAAATTTAGAAAAATTTCTCCGTAAAACTAATGTAAAAATTGATGGCGAAGAAGATCCCGGCAACAACAAATCCTTTTCAGATGAGACTCTTGAAATTGAATCCAATCAAGTAGAAGGAGACTCTAAAACAAGACACATGGACAAAAGAAGTAATTCGAGAAAATCAAAAAAGAAAACTGAACAGACCCTTAATAAAAGTAGCAGTTCCAATGATCAACACGAGGATAGAAAGGCACATGAAATTCTAGAAGTGAAAGATGAACCAGGAGAAGAGGAAGATGTCAAACCAAAGATTCGTGCAACGTGTTATGATGCAATTGGACTCAACCCTGCTTATTGTGGAGCTGATTTGACACTTGCATTCGAATTAGGACTACTGGCTCAACATTTTCATCCAAGTGTGGCACTTTTCGCTCAGACTTTACTCAATCGTCAAAGTATCAAATATGAAGGAAATCCACTCAGAGATTTCACTGTTGCAAGATTCCTTGAACGTTTTGTTTACAGGAATCCCAAAATCAACAAGGTACTATTACAACATCTTGGAAATTTCTATATTATGCTTTCTTCCACTGTTTGCTCACATAATTTTTATTTAATATAATGATGTGATTTTAGTTACGACCTCAATATGAACCAAAAGGACTTCGTAAACTCCCAGTAAATTCTCCCACATACTTGCAGACTGACGAGTCCTTAGTTCCAGTAGAGGAACGATTCTTTTACAAGTACGTCAACCTGTTTTTAATTATTTTCATTAGATAAATATTGCTGTCTAATTGGGACTGCTCATTGTATAGAGTACGCATCTAATATTTTTATACAATGTGGCAATTTGTCAATTTTTCAGGTACTTTAAAGGTAAAAAGGCCAAAGCAGCAGACAAACCAGACGACAAGGATGATAGTGATATTGAAAGTGTTGGTGATGAAGAATTTGAAGAGCTCATGGGAAATTATTTCAAAGCAAATGGAGCTTTAGCAAGTGATGATGATGATGAAGAAGATGAGAAGGAGGAAGAGGCAGATGACGAAGTTGATTTTGCTGCCAATATCAAAACTCCGAAGAAAGCTAAAGGGAAAAAAGGCAAACCAGTCACTACTGAGGTTGAAGAGGAAGAAGATGACGACGATGACGAGGGAGACATGGAAGAATTTGAGGGAGCTTATGGCGAAAGTGATATGGATGATGAGGAAGCCATTGATGCAGATGATTTCATTGAGCTAGGTAATGGAGATGGTAGTGGTAGTGATGAAGAGTTAGAAGATTTTGACATCTCAGAAGCTTTCGACGATGGAGATGACTTGGACATGCTTGACGGAGAAGTACAAGCTCAAAGTAGCAAAATGGTAAGACTATCCTAGTTATTATGGTATACTCCTCTCTTACGACTGTCATTTCTATTTTGAGTCTATTTCTAGTTAATTACTAAACTCTTCTTTATTTTTTTAAAATTTATTTTACAGAAGAAAAAGAAACTAGCTATACCTAAAATTAAAGGACGTTCTGGTGACATGTTTTTACCTGCTGAGCAATTTGCTGACATGATGGACGAGAATGCAGACTTTGACCTCGCCGGTTCTCACACTTTAATCAATAAAGATAATTCAAGTAAGTTTTCCTGCATTAACAGTCAAGAAAGACTATCAATTATAGACTTTCCGAACAAGACAGAGACTTGAATTTTAAAATAACTCTCTTTTTAATTCCTAGATGTGAAACAACTTCAATGGGAAACAGATCGGGACAGATGGGTCAAAGGCTACAAAAGGACTTCGAAAACTAGTTTTAAATCTCAAAAATCTAAAAAGAAACGAAAATTTTAAATCATAGTTTTTTAACGCTTGTTACTTTGAATTGTGTTTTTTTTGTTAAACCTTTATTATTTTTGTATGAATAAAATAAAAAGGTTTAAACATAATACATTTCAGAGATCAATTCGCAACGACGGTAATTCGAGTTTATTCACATTTGTTCCTTAGCTTAAGGGCGCCTTAAGTAGATTATTTTTAATTTTACAACTTTTGAAAAATGCTTCACAGTAATTCTACTGATGTAGTGACTTATTTTAATTAACATAAATAGGTATATTTCAAGATCATGGCAAGCTAAATTGAACTATAATAGGAAAATGAACTCTCTTGTTTATTTATTTATAAACAACAGCACCGACTCCAAACACAAAGACTGAAATTCCCAAGGCTGTTCGAACCCATTGTAGACCAGACCATGTGACTATTAATTTTTTTGCAGTGGCTCTCGTCTCTTCGGGATTTGAGCCTTTCAATGCAAATAATTGATCATTTGTTGGCTTCATGAATTTGAGGGTGTAAGGGATGAAGAGAAGACTGAGAAAAGTTGATGTTAGGTAGCGCAAATCTCCCTTTTTGCAGAATAAATGTAATCCAGTTGCACTCGTTATCAAGATTGACGATATAGCTATAATTTTCCCTCGGCTGTACAACATTCTCCATGCAGGCAATGGATCCGCAGAAGATAAAATTGCTGGGACACTTGCCAAGCTGCAATGGTATGAAAAGTCATTTACGATTAGATATATGAAATCCAACTCCCTAATTCACACACACACAAGTCATGTACATACTTGATTGTTGTGCCCAATCCTGCCAATGTTGCTGCTGATCCCAGGAAGATACACTTGACTAGCTTTTTTGATAATTTCATTGATGGAAACTCCTACATACAATATATTTATATTTAATGTAAATTCTCTTGTCTGATATATATGTATTAATTCGTAATTGAATTATGTACACAATGAATTTATTTTACCATTGTATTGGTTGATTTTACTTTCAGAATCTGGGTTCTGGTCAAGCAGCCGGCAAAAGTTACAGACCCTTATTAGGGAAACACTTTGTGCTGACAATGTGTCCTTTGAATTAAACTTTCTTTTCAGTCAGGATTCAAAGTATATCCCTCTTTCCAAGGCTAGCTTAGGGAACAAGCCAAAGTGGTACCTTTGTAGACAAGTTCTTATGCTACCCAAATGCTATATAGCATTTACATATAACGTAAATGTACAAAGCCTTTAAGTTCATTAGATTATGGTGGTCAAGAAACGATTAGTAAGTCTCATATAGATTTGAAACGATAGGAACAATATTATTCTAAATTTTATTTCAGAGACCAATTCTCAACGACCCTATAGCTCTGACAGAATTCTCTTAATATAAGCTTTTGACGAATATTTCAAAGCAATCCTACTAAAATTACATAAAGTTTTAAAGAGAACTAGAAAATTTAACACTCTCATATATGTTATTCATAAAATAAAATCATGGACTTCAAGAATTAAATTCATTGACACACAACTTGAAACTATAAACCAATGAAAATGTATAACTAGTTTAATACGACTAATACTAATTATTGTGACTATGGTCATTATTGCGATTTGTCTGAACGGAAATGATATTGGACGAAGCGTTGTTGTTGGAATTCATCCAGGGTGGTCGTCTTCTATTATTTTTATGTGACCCGGCTCTATACCGATAAGGTCCATTATTATTATTGTTGTTCATATTACGACGACCATTATGTGAAGAATTATTATTAGGTATACGATTTGTAAAACGACGAGTAGGGAAGTTATCATTATTGTTAGCAGTGCTATTGTTCGGCATGAATGCATGTGAGCCAAAATGTTGACTAGGTCCAAAGGGCGGGCGAATCCATGGTCCATTATGAGTGACAGACTTTTGATTCATCAAACCATTTCCATTGTTGGACATTAGACTGTTGTTGACATTGGCTGAAAACCCCAAGCCAGTAGGATTACTATTATCCTTTGCATTATCATTGTTTCTGTTGTTGTTATATCTTGGACAATGATTGTAAAAGTGTCGGGGTGGTGCTTGAGTGAATAGAGGTGGAGGAGGGACATGCATATGACCCACTTGACTATGTGCCAACAAGAGACTTTCTGGAAAAGTTTGACCAAGTACGGCGGCTGCTATACTATTACTGTTATTGTTGTTTTCTTGTATGAAACCAGAGGAAAATGTTGGTGTCAGAATGGGAGTTGTTGCAATATTGGATAGAGTGGCGGGAAGACTATTATTATTACTAGTATTTGTGAAAGAAAGACTGATCGAATCAGACGAAGTTGACGAGATTGACTGTGTTGACATGGGACTTGGAGCAGGAACAGGTGGATGACTACTTGAAGGAACTGAATAATGTAATGATTTCATTGTACGTAGAGCCTTGTGATATGTCTGTTCAATAACCTGGCAAAGGTTGTGTGAAAACTAATGAAAAATGATGATTGCATGTACTTTCGAAAAATAAATTGAAAATGATCAAGACAAAGTTTGTTTTGAAATTTCATATAAATTAAATGTTTTACCTGAGTCATCTCATATCCAGAACTGAGGGACAATCGGACAGGAGAATCTTTAAGACATGAACCATTCAGTAGCATTGCTTGACGAGCATCCTGTTGTAAATTAAAGTATTGATATAAAATTAGTTGTGTAGAATAATAATAATTCCTAAATGCAGTGAGACAATTACCTCATCTGTACTAAAGATGATAAAAACATCACCCTCCGTTCCACCAACAATATGAACTCCACCATCCGGAATTGATAATGATCGAAAAAATTGACGAATGTCATGGGATGTGGCTGTGACTGGTAAGTGTTGTAACTTGATGACAACACTCATTTTGACCAAAACAATTATGTCCAAATCTACACTCTCTTGTCAAGTTTTCTTCACTGGAAAACCGGTTCACTTTCTAGCGGGTTGAGAAGGGGCCATAGAATGTACTACAGTGAAGATGACAAAGACACCTTTGACACAAGAAATACTGAAAATAACACTGTTCTATTTTATTTTCAATAAATCCTCACGAACTTTTATCGTAAAAGCTTTCTGAAACAAGATGTCGAAATTTTAGTGCAATTCTGTGATGTTGTCAGGGTATTGTTTTCGTAACAACAACTATTTGTCAATAATGTGCTAAGTTCAGAGGTAAATTATGCAGTTCATTAGTAATACTCGTCAGTAAGATTTAGTAGATGAATAACCTATTTAGCGTTAGAATTAGGTTTACGCTTTATAGGACTGGAAATTAGTAACTAGATTAAAATTTGATATAATCCAACAAAATTTTTAATTGAATTTAATTGCCTTATTTGTTTTGAAAAAACAAAAAATTTGACATGATGCCCATACTCGGCCCACATAATTGCCCTCCAAAACCACCTGAACTGTACAAAGACTCTAGACTGGGAAAATATGACGTCGTCATTTGGTGTAAAAATAATGGAGAGATAAAAATTGGGAAAATTGAAAAACTGTCCAAGGTCACCAAAAAACGATCAGACGACGGTTCGAATAAGGATCAGTGTGGAGACCCACATTTCTACTATGTCTATCCAAAATTTCATCCGGATGAAAGTATTTTCAAAATCCGACCAATTGAACTAAAGATTTGTGATCGGTACCTCAAGATTGGTCTTATGGTCAAGGAATTTGAGACTGGGCGTGTGGGTTATGTTCAAGGGATAAAACAACAGATCACAGTGAGACTAATTGGTCACGATTTGATATTAAGAGACTTGGAATTTAAAGGTAAATGATAATGCCAGAATATTTACACTTACAATAATCTTGACTGGAAATAAAATACACTGAAAATTTTTTCATTTGTTCTAATTCTGTAGATCTAGTCGACCCATGGAAGGTGAGTTGAGCATTAAAAGATTACTCTTTAGAACTTTTAATTGTCAATTGTGAGAAATTTTATTTTGACCCCGGTAATAGTTAAATGTCCAGTTCAAACGACCTGTCTACTATAATGGATGGGTTGGGAGAATAGAATGCCCGGTCCAAAGAAGAGTACATCTTCAACTGTTGGATAAAAAAATGAGACCATTTTTCTTCTCGATAGCTTGGAATGAACTGGCTCATATCCTAGTAAAATCGGGGATAATAAAGATGGGCACATTCTCCTTTGAGTCCTCTGGGTTTGCATTTTGGGTAATTAATCAAAGAATAAAATGTCACCATCCCATTTCATTTCATTTTTTTTTAAAAAAATGACACAAATTAATATCTTTTCCAGAACGGGAAAAAGTACAAAATCCCCAAAAACACTTTATTCAGTAATAAATACAAAATTCACTGGGAAGATGATGTGAAACCACAGCCAATTCCTTCTGAAGATTTTGTCATAGTTAAAATTAACAAGACAGAAGTACGTGTCATCAATGAAATATTAATTAGAACAAAATACACTCTTAATAATAAATTAATAACCCATGATCAAGTGTTTTTAATACTATAGGTAATGCCATTTCGAATTGAATGGGTTCGTCCCATCCCTGGAATTGAGACAGAAAAACCAAGAGAAACTTTCACAGAGGAAGATATAAAAGACATTATTTTCATTCGACCAATTGTCACGTCTTGTCTTGGAGATGTCAGAATGTACCAGATCAAAGCTAATGACGATCGTAATTTCATTAGTGAAGACACATGGATGATGCTCTTGCGAAGGAGGTATTGGTTACCAAGGCCCAGAGGAATTGTCGTCACTGTCAAGAGAAACGAAGATGAAGATGAGGTTATTTCATTAAATTATTTTCTACATTATTTTAATTTCCTTCATAAAAACTTTCCTTTCCAATCTTCGTATAGCAACCGTTAACCCTTGACCTGCATGATGATGTGGCAGTAGAAGTAATTTATACAAGATCCACAGCTGAAGTTGCTTGGGTGGTAAGAATGACTTTCTCCCAACTTTCTCCATACATTTTTTTTATTCAGTGTTTTTTTCACAAGTAAATTTGCTGTGGTCTCAAAATATTCTTCTGCTTTCATAATTTTATCTTCTCTCTCTGGAGGATGGAAAGATTTCTCGTATAGACTCGTGTAAACTGTGCCGTGTCCGAAGCGAATATTTTGAAGTTGGATCACTAATCGAACCAGTCACTCTTCCTGGAACTAATACGTAATAATTCTGTTGTCATTCACTTGGTCCAATTTATAAAGCCAAATCATTTCTTATTTTGCGTAATGAAAGAATTAAAATGGATATATGAATTCAATAGGTATGGGGTAGTTCAACAAGTTCGAGTTTTTGGTGAGTAGAAAATGACCTCTTAGTAAAATAGCCATTGTTTTTTCTCAATGAGTAGTTTAACAAATGAAAATGTTTATTTAACAAAGACAATGTTTCAGTGATTATGGAGAGTTCAGCAGTGGTTAAATGGTTTTACTTTGGTAATGATGAAGACCCTGAGGAGCAAACATATGAGACGGAACTGCCCATAAAATTACTCAAGCCTCACTCAAAATTTAATTTCAAGTCAAAGAATTGTACGAACGTGATTGTCTGTCGAATTCATCGTGATCAAGATTTTACCGTTGGTTATGTTGTCTCATCATACCCGGATGGGAAACTCCGAATCCGTTGTGTTGATGGAACTGTCCGTCGTTTATACCCATATGAAACTACTCGGATAGTCCCAGAGTGTAGTAGTTGTCAGGATGAAGGATTCACCTCCACATCATCATCAGTGACTCTCAATTCAAAAAGTAGTAATTTCAAGTCACTGTCATCCTATCTAGACTCATCCCAGTCCCTCAATGCTATGAATTGGAAGAAAGCAATCAAACAAGCTAGTGTGCGTAATTTGTCTTGGAACGACACTGCATTTAGATAAGAGAGAAATTAAATATGCAGTAGCATGTAGAGAAAAATCAATGTAAAGGATTTTGTACAGTGTGAGTTTTACAAGATAATAATATTCATTTATCGACACCCGTTGAATTTGATTAATATATATCTAACATTGACACACGAATAATATGACACAATCCATTCCACTCTAGGAGAAATAATCTTACAAACTATAAATTTAAATTAAAGCAAAATTCACTTAGTAATACCACTGCTGACTTTTATAGCAGTACTAGACACTTCAGTGTGTGTGTACATTAATATAAATCTTTTTTTCAATTTGACCTATACATACATCCTAAGCATCACATGGTATTGTAGTAAAAGTCAAATTTCCAACAGGCGTAACAAAGAGACACAGTTACAAATTAAATTAATTAGCAGACGACTTATAATAATTACTCATTTTAGTATGACATTCTGTGTCTAGTTAGTAACATTGCTACAGTTGCATACAATACTATGACAAATAGCATCATCATGAAGCCCTTCATTGAAACTGAAATATAATTTCCAGTCCGATCAAAAGTGGATGACAACTTTCAATTAAATAGTTAATTGTTCTCAAACGTGTATAACAACACACACCTCTTAGCACAACTATACTCTCTGGGTGGCTGTGCGAAAAATTATACTGTATTATTTAAAAATAAAAAAAAACAAACATTTAAGCTGATCTCTCAACGGCAATCATTTAAATGCACACATTTATATAATGATAATATAAAGGCTCGTCTTGGCTTTTAAATATGTACACTTTATGTGTATGTACTTTGTAGTTTAATAGTAGCACAGTTTTGCAAAATTACGATTCGTATGCCACACACACTTGGTTTAAAGGCAATTATGTATTTCACTCCTTCCTTCAATTCACGTGGATCGACACATACCCTCATGCGTAATTCTCACAAGGATTTGTTAGTTAACGACAAAAATCTCAATAACAAATTAATTAATTAGTGTACGTAATATTCATAAGTATACACTTACTACTAACTATAATTGACTAATTACGAAAATTTTCAGGCTTCAATCCTTCTCATCTCATAAACTATACTATGGTAAAAAGTGCATACTCTGGATTGTAATGTTAGCGTACATTATGTGTGACATAATCCTCAGTGATGATTTAATTTTATCACTGCTAAAAACAAACGCAGTATAAAGCATATTTTGTGTCTCTCACATGCTAGATTCATCTAAAAACTAGCTATCACAAGAAAAATATTATATTAAAAAATTATTTCATAAAACTAATTTTTTTAGTCCATTCATTTTTTTCTTTAACGCTCAGCACTTGTGATTATTACTAGCCTAACGGACGGCTGCTACAATGAAAGTATTTTTTTGCATATACTATATATTAACAGGCTAAGAACATTAAAAATTAAAATGGAATGTCGAATCTACAGCTAAATGTAGTAATGATTAAATAATAGTCAGGATTTTGACGGTAAGACATTTCGGTGGGCTACCTAAAACCTAAAAAAACTTCCTTTTAGAAAAAAAGTAATTCGTTAACTTAAATGACTAACAAGCAGCATGGATGTTAATTCTTTGTACGACTGGACAATATTTTATCCATAACCATAATCTTACAAAGTCTTAAAAAATAATACACTATAATATTTTCCTAGATAATTATAACATGATTACAGTTCGCAGACAACACTGTGCATTCTACTTTTTTTAAAAAAAATTATAGAATAATACATTCATTATGTAATATTAGGTCTAACAATACAATGTAATAAAATACACTCAAGAAAAAATGTCTAAACTGTAATCTGATTCGTTCTCAGTTCTCATATATCATTTTGAGTACATGTACAAGAAAAGTGCAGAATTAAGAAACAATTAAGTTAATGCAGCAGTAGATTGGCCAACTCCTAGCAAACTTGCCATTGAATAAGACTTGAATCCCTGCCTCCAGTAGTTACAAGACGAGAATCATCTGGTAGAAAAACAATGTTCGTGACATGTGAAGAATGACCTCCGTACACATGACACAGAGATTTAGGCTGGATGACTGGATAGGTGTAAAGTTTAACTTTGCCAAAGTCATCTCCTGTCGCGAGAAGTTTCTTGTCGTTGGATCTAAAAAATGATTTAAATTGAGATTAGATTCAATTGAAAATACAAAAACAAAAGGTATTGAGGGATTGTCAATATTAGAAATTAACCTGCTGCAGGCATTTATGTCCGTCCCGTCAGCATTCTCAGGCCAAATACCAATTGATACAGGGGACAACGTACATGTCGACGAATCCCACTCAGTATCCCTGGAATTAATTCATCAAAATTATTTCTAATTAGCATCTATCATGAGTACATTAATACATATAGCAGCTACGTAGTAGAATAACTCGAGCAAAATAAAATGTGACACAAATTAATTGTTCAAAATAAATCAATGTACCGTAATTGCGACGTTTGAGGAATTTGCCTCGTCACACTAGCATTCCCTGTAACATTGCACAAACATAAGTCACCTTTACTATCTCTTGTAATGATTTTTCTGACAAATTACATCTTCATGGTTGGGCACTTACAAAATAACAATTCATAATCGCCTGAATTGCTCTGAATAAAAGTACTGTCACTACTCCAGTCCAAATGGGAAATAAAACTCGAGTGACCCTACAATTTTTTTTTTATTAAAAAAACAATATTACAGCTTGTCAAATGATTTGGATATATGCATAACATTGGACTGAAAAGGACTTACAGAGCAACGACCGATCCGATTGTACTTGTGATACGAGTCGCTGACTTGATAAATGTAAATCATGTTGTCTCGAGAACCAACGGCCAACATTTTCCCATCAGGAGAGAATCGAACCACCTAATTTTTTGTACAAACACTCTCGTTTGAAAAGATGTTCCAGTACAAAGAAAATGTTAATAAGAATTGCACTAATTATACTTTTAAAAAATACCTGAATAGGTTCGGATCCATCATTATGATGAGTTAAAATTTCTCTCGTCTCACTAGAAATTGCAAACCAATGGCCAAGGAGGGTTCCCACAACAATGACGGAGCCGTCAGGTGAAAAGCATGTTGACTGAATCCCTTCCTACAGACATTGAATTTCAAATGATATCTACTAGACATGACTTTTACTATGGAATACACTTTTACACTAAAAGCTAATTAAACAACAAACAATATGACGCTTCTTTATCCAGTCTACACAAATGTTCCCAAAAGGAAATACACGCACACACAAAATAGGATAATTTGCATAAAGTGACGAGTTGTGGAATTAGTGTTAATCAGCATAAATTTAAATAAATCCATTTAAATTAGCTCTTGACGAAAAATTCAAAGGGTTTGGTGATCACACATGACAAACTCTATTTGTGTGATTGACATCTTGCATTTAACATGAAAACGAATGTACAAAATTGATGTATTAAATAGAGAAGAAAAAAATTGAAAGTACTCACATCAAAGTCAACACTCCAAATTGCCGTGTGTGACAAAGAGTCCCAAAGGACAAGCATTTTATCATGACCTCCGCTAATAAATTGAGCTTGTTCCGGGTGAACCGCAACAGCCCAGAGTTCATCAGTGTGCCCATTGACGACCAGTTGGAAGGGAAGTTGAAAACTGCCATGTAATATACAATTCTTAGTCGTTCCCACGATAAGTTGGCTACCCCTTCCCTCACAAATTGTTCGCACTGGACCATACTGCTCCGGAATCACAGTCTCAAATTCGGCCTTCGTCATTTCGGCATCCCATTGAACGACACGACCATCTTTACCACCTCCAGTCAATATTTCCCCATCCTTCAGAGCATAAATGCTGAATACTGGACCTTCATGGGCGTTTCTGTAATTGAAAATGTCAAATACAATCAAAATGTCTCGTTTCTGTGTGAAAAGTGTTTCCACTGAAAGCTATACCTGATTGCCTTTGCGACCACATTAGTTCCTCTGGCCCAAATCTGTAAGAATAGACGAAGTTAAGAAAATACATTTTATAATGGCATCACTGAAAAAAATATGTGCCGTAAACTTACCAAAATATTTCCACTGGAGTCACCTGTAAGAAAATAATTTGTATACACAAATTAAAATACTACATACCAGGAAATGGATTAAACACCGGCTATAAATTTTTTGCATACCAGCAACGATATCCCCATTCCTAGTAAATGCCAAACAAGTAACGTATTTGGGTTTGTCACGATGATCAAAAATTCCCAATTTCTTGTACAAAACCCCATTTTCAAAGGTCCAAAAGGAAATGTGACCCTTTCCACAGGAAATCAAAGAGTTTTTATCCAACGGGTGAAAGTCCATAGCTACTACGGTATCGCCAGAACTCTGTAAAAGACAAGTAAATTGACACCATCATCATCCCATTCCATGTTTTTGTTTAAAAAATGACCAACAGGCAAATGTATTAGCCTGTCAATGTCAAATTGTCAAAAATACCGCACCTTGCACTCGGCTAGTTTTTGGCCCTTTTCACCTACAACAACAACAACAACAAGAGAACAAAATTTTCTTATTGAATTGTCATATAATTATTTACACATATTTCACAGTTTTGACAATTTTTCTCTATTTTTGTACCAACCCTTTTGCCAATCCCAAACAGAAATATTATGTTCACTTGATTCGTCAATGACGCATAAAAGGGAGCCTCCATCCGCCTTGAAAAATCAACCAAGTTACAACATATTTAATTATTATTCTCGAGTATAATTTGAGATTTTATTATGTTAAAAAACACCATACATCATGGAATTCATTCGCTGCATATCAAACGAGATAATAATACACAATTTAGCGTACCTTGGAAAATGAGAGGCAACAAATGGAACGATCAAAGTCTCCAACTCCGATAATTTTAAGTGTCAGCAGAGAGACGCTATTCCATACTCTCACATGGGCCTAAATATATCATAATGAGCAAAAAAAGAAACACATGAAACTCACCGGTCACCAAAACAATTCATATAATTTCCATAAAAGTACATTACATTGTATATCTACAAGACAAATTCAAGCTACTATTCATTGAGGTAGGTCTTATTTGTTACAATAGTGGAGAGAAGGATAGAGATACTATGTAGTTGGGTGAGGTATCAAAATTGAAAGGAGACATTTTCTGCCAGAATAGGAAGCTGATCACTTTTTGAAGGGTATCCCATGCAGTAAAATATATATAGTGAATGTCATCTAGATTTATTGCAAATTTATTTTCAATTGATTGTTAATTCCATATAAGCTGCAATAATTTTTCCTATTCACACACACACACGTCTCGTACATTATTCTGTTCGTGACATACCTTTCATCAACTTGACTAGTCAGTGAGAAAAAAATTGAGCTAGGCTAGGTACTTCATCAATCAATGCGTTCACATGATATGGAGTTAACTTGATATATGTAGTCAACGAGGAGTGGAGATGTACAAGAAAAATAATCAGTCTCTTTTGTTTATTTTTTTTTCTCTTGTGGTTTTGTCTCCCTCAACCGTGATACTTTGTAATTTGCAAATGAATTATAATGCTGTCTCTCTTTCTCCCCCTTCAACCATTCTCATTATCATGTCTCACCGAGACAGTCTTGAATGACCCTCATCCCTCATCAAATCACATCTTATTGAAATAAAAAATGGAGACAAATTGTCGGCAAAGTGTTACATATAGCAAAAAAGAACTGGCAATAATAGGAAGTTTCCATTCGTGTGTCGACAAAAGTAGCGATTTGTAAGATTTGTTAAGAAGATCACACACACAGTACATGTTTAACAAATAAGGAGGTTCTCTACTGGGAATTCAATTCAATTTCAATCAACCAAAGAAAAAGTTTTTACCTTTCCTTCTCTCCGATCATGTCCACTGCATTGACCTGTTGCAACGATCAGTTTGTTCGGATGGATGGCCAAACTGTAACCAAGATTAAAAACCATTTTAAAAAATTACGTTCGGATAATAATTATTCAATTATTGCATTGTAAAATAGAAATTAATTAATATTAATTATTAAATACTCCCTTGCGTGTGTCAGTGTCTCACACCCTACTTTACTTTAGAACATTATACACTGCAAAACTCCTCATATATATTAGGTGGATAGGAGTATACTAGTTAGATGAAATTCAGCCTCTTTTTAAGCAAATCAACAAGCAAATGTACAAGACGTAATGCTGAATAAAGTTGCACGATTTTTCGTGACTAAGTAATATGTAGCTTCCTGTTCCTGTCAGCAATGAACTTGGTTCTTTTGTAGTCCATTTCATCAACATTTTATGTATGCAAATGATGGCAACTTGTTATAGTTTTCGAATCGAAAAAGTTTACTTTTCCCCACAAACACTCCTCCTTATGTATACACCTAATGCCTATATTTACACACAAATAAACTTTATGTACCTCTGGGTAAATTAGTATAGGAAATGACAACATGTTCGTTCGTGACAGTGACATTGGGAATGAAATACATATCAGTAAAAATTAGGTGGTATCATTTTGTGGTAAATTCAGAAATTCTCTATTCTACATTGAATAATATTTGATAAGGATATAAAAACTAATAAAAACCATCATCCGTCTACATAACTCCTCATCAAGTTCAAAACCACAAGTTCATTGGATTTGCCAGTTAATTTTCTTGTCCTTTCCATATTCCATATTACACAAAAGAGGATCAGTTTCCAAGAAAACATTTATAGTAATCATACTTTTTTCCCAACCAAGGAAGCAAGAGGGGAAAAAATTATCTTCAAATTTGAGAGATTCAAACGTGACTTGTACATGTAATTTTGAAGTCATTTACACACAGTCTCTCTCTGCGACACATCCATCGTGTCCTAATACTTACAAATAAAATGTTATCAATGAAAATTCAGTATTCTCCCATTTTTAACCAGTTTAGCTATAGACACAGGACGGCACAGGTGTATAATCCGTGCAGAATCTACACTATAGATGTTACAGGCACATGTCTTACAATTTTTTTATTATCCTAGTTCCCTGCAGCATGCCCTGAGAAAAGATGGTACACTCAATAGTACTGGGGTGTAATTTAATTAAATCTGATCAGGGAATGATACAAAATTATAGATATTTTCAAAGATAATTTGAACCTGGCCTCAATTTATTTCAATTAATATTTATTAAACTACACTATGAACGGAAGGGATGGCTGTTGATAAACTAAAAACCCTCTTGACATGCCTCCTTGTATTGTATTGTTACTGGTGTAAAGTATTGGCGGAAGGCAATCCATCTAGTTTTTCTTGTTTTCAGCCGTGGGTTCATCTCATACAAAGTACTTGTGTATGTATGTCCCACGAAACAGGTGTATTGCAAATGAAATTACAAATCACCTTCATTAGGCAAAACATTACGGAGGAAAAAACCATGTAGTCGACGTCACGATACAAACTGCGGTTCCTTTGTCTTTTCAGGGGAGAAGAAATAAGGACTCAACTAAATTCTACACCCTGTATTATTGTGTAAAGTAGACAAATTTAGATTACTCAATTAGGCAGTTGAACACCTATCATTTCATTAACTTTTTCACGATGTAGAATTTTCATGCCACTTATGCAAACCCAATAAGCACTTTTAGGTATTTAAATACTCAGTTCTTATGCAAAATCTCAGTTGGCCCCTTCAAAATCACAGACTAATACACCCATCTCTATAATTAACTTAAAGTTTGATAAATCAAATGTTTCTTACCATTTGACATCATCATTATGTCCCAAATAATGTCTCTGCTGTTGTTCTTCGACATTGTACAGGACAACCACAGCTGCCATGAAATACACCAGCTCACCTAAAATTAACGTGACATGTTTAAAATTTCACTATCTGGTTACCAGATACAAAGATTAAGTAATTTTTACATGTGTATTCGTATTCATATAGATAATATTACCGGTTGGTAGGTAGTACAAGTTGGAACGACAGTCTCGACCCCGGTACCCATATCTGATCATTTTAATTAAGCAAAAATAGGTTTTTAATTTTCGAGTAAAAATTTTTTGACTTTTTCCTTAACAAAAAGTAAGCAAGACAGAAACACGGCCAAGACAAGCACTCCTCAATTTTTTTCCTCTTTAAATTCATGTTATTTCCAAGAACCCATCAATCAAAGGCACTTAATTTATGAATACACACACAGAAGCAGAACCAAACCAACTCATCCTCACAGAATCTTTACATATGTTCCTTTTCCTCGTGGCTCCTTACTGTCTTCACGTTTATTCTCCTCTCTGACTATGCTTACTGTAGTACTCCACAATGGACCAACACATTTTATCCTCTTTAAGGCTTAATTTTGAATGCATCTTTTTCCGAAAAAAAATCAAGAAAATAGAAGAAAAAAAAGCTTTGCAGAAGAGTACATTTCTTTCTTAATTTACAGTTAGCACCCAAAATATTTAGCTCAACTACATATAACCTACTATTTATACATCCTAACGATGATGCTGTTGGTGGTTCAAGTAATCATCTCTGGAATTTTGATGCTACAACAACTTCCTTTTCCTCATTACACTATATCGTTCAAAAATGGACTGCACATGTATAGCCCCACATTGTTGTGTTATTAACTCGACACTATGAGAGACGACAAGTAACAGTTAGTTTTCTCCACACGTAGTGGAGTAAAGCACATAAGTAATAGTAAGAAAGTCCAGTTAATTCCATAACACAGTATGGAGTCCAAAATAATATTAATATGAGCAATTCCCTGCACGCTTTCTCGCCTTTATCGAAAGTCAAAACTACATGGGAATACATAAATCGCTCAACAGTTTAAATTGCAGGCTGCAACTTTAGTGCGAATATCATATTAGTACCAGTCTCAATGTGTGCTTGGAAGGAAATTGTACCACGTACATACTATACTAGATACTTGTATGCACTTTCGTACTTAAAAAACGTTTTGAATGAAACAAAGTATCGTGGTCAAGTTCTCAGGGGGTGCATCATCATACGAGTAGTGAGTAGGAGGTAAGAAAAATTAAGCAGATAGAACGGAAGTAAAACTAACAATTTGTTTGAATTACTTACACCCATTCAATTTTCAGTTTCGTCGTAGCCGGAGCCGGAGTGACACGAGACAAACTGTAAAACGCACAAAATACATGTATACCATGAGTTCACACTAGTTTACAATATACAATTAGTCGATTTCACAAGAAGAAAAATCATGTGATCAGACGGATTTCTACCTGTAGTTTTCCACAAGAGAATTAGGCAGGTAAAGGTTAATGGGACGACCTGCAGGAAAAAGTAATGTGCAAAAAATTTAGAAAAACAAAGTCTTTGTTGTTCTACGCTGGGAAATTATACATGCTGATCAATGAGCTGGCATGAATGAAAAGTATAATGAACATGGAAGGAAATATTAATATTCTACAGTTACGAATACGCTTTAGCCTAGGCTGCCTCATTGTCGGAAGATTCTAGGCTTGTCTATATTGTATATTTTCATTTTCTACCTTACCTCTCAAATACACTCGGACAGTTCCTTCCTCAGCATTGAACGTCGCAGTTCCAGCCCTGTAAATATTTTGTAGAAAAATACCAGTCACTAAGTGAGCTTTCACAATTCACATGTCAACCCTTACAGATTTCTCAAGTGCACCCAATTTGTGAAACAAATTTTAAGCATATGATGATGGGAACTATCCACATCAAGATATTACTACTCAACATGCAAATTACATGCACTTAAAATAATCACAGAGTTGAACACACTATAGTTTCCAAAATTGAACCATAAATAATATTTGCTTTAGCCCCATGGTACTTCTAAATCAATATTATATCATGCTAAGGTAGCAATTCTATCATGTTAACAATGTTCTACAAAGAGAAAATCTTTTCAATTAAGTTGTTATAAAATCAGCATACAATTTTTGCAACATTGTTTATTTACAACATAATAGCACTCAATTTTTTTTGAAAAAAGAAGAAACTGCATAGGTAATATATAGTTTAGACATCAGTTCCACATTTAGTAGAAGAATTAAAAGAGAAATGAAAATAAAACATGTTTGAAGCGTGCATGTGCAAAAGTTCAAAAAGCTCTACTATAAAGGAGTGCACCACAATTTTGTGGCCCATCACCATAAGTTTGGGGGGGGGGGGGGGGGGG
>WJFB01000899.1:0-10994 GCA_009870185.1 Pygmarrhopalites habei | reverse complement strand
CACTGGTTTAAAAAATGGATTAAGAAAAATAAACAAAATGAAATTAATCACTGAAATTTACCCATGTCTCATATGCGGTGTTTTCACATGCATATTCAAATTCAAGAGTGAGCGTGCTGTAACATTATTTCTGCAAACGAACACAGGGAAAAGAAAAAAAGAAAGACACAACATTCATTATTAATGACGGAACTCAATCAACATCATCAACAACACTCTGACTCACTCCTCACCAACTAGCATATTATTGTTCACATTAATTATAAAATAACAATAGCTGTAACCACAAATTTCATTTCAAATGTAAACTCCTACCTCACACATCAATTTCAACCAGTATCTACAGCACAAATGCTAATCTCAACATTCATGACATTCATTCCACTCGCAAGCCTCATTCCTAAGTAGTACCGAGTCATTACTATTGTATGTAAAAGGTGTACAACATGTCATTTCAATACTCCGGTAATGACAAAATAATAACAAGGATTTGCCATTCTTGAGGAAGTATTCTTAGTGAAAGGAAAGGGAGAAAAAAAACAAATTACTAGAATTTTTCATCCAAAAACTTTCTTCCTTATGGTAACTCAATCCCACTTTGATCCTCCAAGTAATTCATTATCAAGTGGTCATTTACCTTCTTCAAATGCAAATTATGTACAACCACATGTGTCAGGTGTGTTTGTGCTTGTATTATAATTCCGAGTACTGAATTTTCAACATTCAAGTAAGTTTCATGTGTACTACTTGTTAGTAACCAAAAAATTGACTCGACCACATCTGCCTCCAACCTGAATAGGTAAACTATGTAGTAAAGTATACAGTTACATATTAAATACACACACACATTCCACCCTCAAGAAAAAAATTTATAATGTTCTTTTTAAAAAAACCAACAAAACAATTATAATGAAGAGATGAAAACATGGGCTTATCTGTCCGACATATGAACAAAATATTATTCAAAAAAATGTAAACAGAACAGATGACAAAGGCTGATTCGTATACAATACAATAAATAATCATCATGCTGCAGGGGGAAGAGAGACGAAGACATATTTGTAATGTAACTAATGTTGGGAAGAAGAGGAAAGAAACTAGACGTGACAATTTATTTATATTTTTGTAAACTAGGACATACATAGACCAAACATGGAAGTCCAATGTCAGTAATTGAGAGGAGTGTGTGTATAAAGTACTGACCAACTCTTCTTCCTTTTTTTAGATTCTAGTCTCTTCCCTCGTACCAAATTTTTGTCCAACATTCAAATAAATTGTCATTATTCCTTCCCATCCTTTCTTTCACATGCAAATCCATAATAATAATTGTACTCTCAAGATTTTTCAGTAACATCGTGTGTGTGTGTGTACAGTGTGTGCCCGTCCTCTTCCCTTTCTTTGTTAAGATTGCACAAACTACCAAATCCTCTCCCTTCCACAGAGTCCCTATTCTATCCTCATGTAACAAAATCTAGTTGTGGTTAGAAAACATTTCCATACTCCTACTACTACTACACTACAACAATATTATAATTGTGTGTATGAAATCAAAGACTCTGAGGACTTTGAGAATGTTCATCTTAGTGTGGCTTTAGCTTTGAGCATTGCACTGCAATATCTCGTAAAGCTTCAATTCACACACAAAGGCAATGACAATTACAGAACAGAACAGGGATCCTCCTCCTCCTCCGTATATTCATAATAAATTTGTAGCTCAGAAGAGTGCAAAAATCTTGTGTGTGTGTGTGTATGTGTGTACAGTGTACACACTTCAGTACACACGCAACTTGGAAAAATCATGGTCACATAAAACGTGAATCAACTTGTGTATGTAATTACAGGGAAATTCAATTTTTTAAGTGCTACACAAAGGAGGGAAGATAAAGACGAATGAACAAAACTCATCTTGTGTAGCATAATGGAAAACGTAGTCAGTCAGCAAAGTCATCAGAATCATAAACAGAAGAAGAAGAAGGAGAGGAGGGGAAAAAATTGAAACAGAAGAATTTACAAGAATTCACATTCAAAGAGTGACGGACAATGTCACTCTGTTTTCTCACAAGGAAGCAAAGTCGGCCAAGACAATCCTCTTTCTCTACATAAGATATATTTCGTTCCATGCATTCTTAATGAGTTAAATATTTTTTTTAATACAGCATCTGCTGCCGACTTACACACATTCTATTACGTGCAAACTGCAAACACACACGGTTCCCTTTCAAACCCTCTCCTCCCTTATATCCAACTTTAAACTGTTTTTATCATGTAGGCTTGTATTAACGAGCCATGTTGTCGACTTTGACAGGAAAGGGTGACAATGAGGGAGGGAGCACTAATCAATCTTTTTTTGCTCTCTCTCCCCCTCTCTCTTTCTATGCAACAACATACGCCACGAACTTGACAGTTCCTCCTCAATAACACGTACACACACATCTAAGTAAGCACAACATAATCACCTACATTTGGAAATCTGGGCTGCTCATGAACACGTAACTCTTGATAAATGACATCCCACGTCAATACACATGTTTGCAGTCACGTTATATCTAAAAAAATTCTTTCCTCCGAATAAATCAAACTACATATATGATTAATCTAATGAGTCTAAAAGCTTTTTGAGAGGCACACACTCACAATGACTATTTTCAACCCTTTACGAACAAACTCAACACGAACGTCTTCTCATCTTTAAATCTTAAATGTAAGCTGACAAGATAAGAATTTACATGTGTATACGTCCAAACTTGGAGGCAGTTGACTTCTTGCCTTCCCCTGCCAATAACTTGTACCGGCATTTCACTTTTTTTGTAAATTCTTTTTTGAATTCACTGTCTCATATCGCAAGACATACAGTAATCTGTACTCACAATAGGTCCTCCTTCTATACTGATTGTGATGCAAATCCTTCTCTAACTTCTTGTCCCAACTACTACTACTAAATTCAATTACTGGACACTTTTTTTTTTTAAAAAAAAAGTACTCTCAAACGTAATTCGTTTCTTCCCCCTTATTATTTTTATACATGGGACGCGGACGAGAGAGTATAGTCATTACATGGGGACAAAGATAAGAATCTTACAGATACACGGTTCATTCCTCCTCTTATGCTTACGATGGGAAATAAATGTACACACACACACACCCAAGTCTAAAAACTCATTCGGAATGAATTTTTTTACAATAACAGTCTACCCTTGAGGACTGAGACTCGCAGTCTGAGAGAGTTAAATTGTCAATTACCTCTCCTGCGAAATTCAATAAAACTTAAATTAAATACTACCAGTGTACACACTTACACTTATCAACACAACACACACATTCGACATTCATATTTCCTTATGACAATAAAAGAGTAAAAAAATTTAATGCTCTACAATCGGTTCAACAAACTGTTGTGTGTGTGCGCGCCGGAAACGAAGGTTCTCTCACTTCTCCGTTACTGACACTCTACAAAAACACACACACACACACACAGTTGTGAGTGATGATATCCAATTGTTTGTCAATTAAAATAAAACTCGTCTTCTTGTGATAAGACGAAGCTAAGCCGCAAAAATTCTATACATACACGGTAATTACTGTACACGTTTCAAAAAATTCCATCGAGTCATCAATAATTAAATTTTACCGTTTTTTCCCTATATAAATTTATACATTCGTTTTGTATGCCATGCACTGCACTACATCATAAATCATTTCTGAACTAAAATCCTCTCTATTCATTACAATGAACTTGTAGTTAACGGGGAAATATAGATGGATTATAAAAATCTTACCTGGCAGCCATTGCACTGTTCTGAGAGAATAATGAAGGATTACTACTGAAATCACTAGTTGAACTCCAGCGTTTTCCTGCTAAAGGTGAAGGGGTCCCGTTACTCCCCACGACCACTCCGTTCCTCTGGAAATTTTGTTGTTGCTGTTGTTGTTGTTGGGATTGTGCAGGTGACAGTGGAGCTCCACCACTACCGTTCCTCGGAGATGGAGATGCCCGATTGTATGGAGAAGGTGATGGAGATGGAGACAAACCGTTTGAACTATTCTGACTATCCGCGGAATGCAAAGACCCCGTTGACTGGTGATGGTTTGCTCGACGACTGAAATATATTTTTCACAAAAAAAGGAAAATATAATACACATTACAATGATAGACTGTTCACACACACATTATTTGTAAACTACATACACGCACAAGTGGTAGAGAACAAGATGTGTAATATTTCTAATGGTTCACTGAATAATACATTAAGAAGCAGTTAAATTTTGCGTGTTGGTCTTGTACTGTCTTACATGGGATACTCATCAGTTCATTAGTTTTTCCTGACCACTCAAAACCAACAGACAACACGACACACTCATGATATACCTATATACACAGATACTTACTTGGTTTTAGGGACCTACGCTACAGAGAGAGTATTTATTTTCTGAGAAATTTTGTTGTGAGGAGAGGAGATATCGTGACAATTTTTTCATGTCAATTTGAAACATTTTTGTTTGTGGATAGTCCATCCAATACTCAAGGCTACCTCTTATCTTTATCCTTATTTTACTCCGTGTGCAAAACCACTTCTAAACATATTATTATTGAATGAACATATTTTTCAATCGCCTCCTTCCTCTTGAGAAACACACACGAGGAGCTCTTTCTAAACAAACAAAACAAATATATAACATGATAAATACTAAAAACTATAATGACAAATTCCACTTTTGCAATCTAAAAACTGGTCTTAGCATAATGAAGTTTCATGGCATTTTTTTGAAAGTGGGATCAAATATGCCCCTGTATGAAAATAATGGGCGGTCATAAATTCATTGCTTAAAATGAGATCAACAATCAACAAGGATTATAACTGCTTAATCCTAAATCATTACACGGGGAATCCACTGTTGGTACTAGTAGCTCCAGACAGGAATCTAAAAATTCTAAGAAGCACCGGCTAATTCGTTACTAAATCATAAAATTTACTTTCTCTGTAGATTACAGCTCGAGTAGAAAATTTTTTGAAATAAAAATCCAAGTTTATCTTACAAGGCGAAACTACATTAGTGTATATAACAAATGCAATTTTTGATAGTGTACTTTTTGTTTTGTGTAACATTTACCTGTACCTAGCAATGCTTAGGTTAGGTTGATGAGTCCCACCGTTCGGGGTGCCTGATCTTGACTTCCAATCACCTCTTGATGGATCCGAGTTGGTGGCATAAACTCGTAGTCTTCCTACTGGTTCTTTGAAATGAATATTTGGTGTGTTGTTGTTTAGTGCATTATTATTTGAATTGGCTGACACGCCTAGAACAAAATAAAATTCAATAACAAATTAGTACAATTATGAATTAGTCTTTTTTGCTGATTGTATACTTACATAAGAGTCAAATAATATTTCAAATGAAATCCTAACCAAAATTATGTTTTTAATCTCCCACTCACGACTACCACCAACTACGAACTGTGTGAAGAAGATTTAAGGTAACAACAACAACACTATTTATTATTCCAATGTGCAAAATCATAATTGTTCCATTTACATCACAAATGAGACCCAAGGTCATCCTAACTCAAGCTAAAAATGGTAAGGATCACATTGAACACTATTCATAACTCTGCTAATTGTACACACACGGCGACACAATATCCAAACTTATATTCCTTGCAAAATTCTCAAAAAATGTCGTCAGTCAAAAATTAAAACACATCAGTCACATCACCGAGTCACACACCATAAAATAATAAATAACAATATGTAATACACTCTTTGACTATAAGACCCTGTATTTCGCACAAAAATATATTTAACAACATCCAAAAACTCTGAATTTTAGACGGGGAAGTAGTTTTTGCAATCTTAAAATAAAATAAGCACTAACTTTGACTTGTCACAGTCGAATGTCCACAGTCCACACACGACTCCAGAAGCCATATACTATGCTTAATCCCAATCAACCGCACACCGTGTGTGTCTATGCGTGTGTGTGTGTCTGAGACTATGGGTGTGCGAACATAATTTGTCCTAACCTCAAAATGTTCACTCAACAAAAAGTCATTTGTCCACTTACAATCGTCAATGTCTACTACTGTCAGTCACGGATATTAATATTACCCTTTTTTGAAATCAATTTCCCCCAAGTTCGGAACTCGTAACCAATGCGAAACGTGATGCAACACACTTGATCGACGTGAAATATAATAATAATTTGGATTCAACCAATGGTTGAATGGACAGTAGTATATAAATAATATATGACAGGATAGAGTATAACTAACTCCAGTCAATGTGTTCTCTCCTTCTCTCTCTGCCATTCTTTCGGAAAACGTACATCCATCAGCCATCAGTAATATAAATGTACGATCGCCTATCGGAAACTAATTACCAAGTAAATCCACTCTTTCCTTATCATCCATGTGAACGAACATCTTGGGACTGACTCTAGTACAGTCATACGTGCATAAATAGCAATTTAATGGCAGTCTAACTACCTCTGACGTAAACGAAACTACATGACATTCAAAGTGGATGATGACAGCTGTGTGTAAGATACAAAGTATGGACAACAGCACAGGATTTGTACAAAATGATCCCTGTCTTTGTACCAGAAAGAATGATAAAATAGAGATGACAGTCAAACTCGAATATATTTCACAAAAACGAAACTAGTCACAGTGCCCATAAATTCAAATTCCACAATTATTCTAATATTATCCAATCGACCACACACAATTTCAGAATTTTTTTTTTGAATTTCCATTACACTTGACTTTTGATGTTATCTCCTCGTGAGCACGAATTGTCTCCCAGAAATCACAAATGTGGCAGAGTCGTCCTAAAATTTGGATTATGATGTTGATGTACGTAATGACACTATAATTACAACTTTCTGGTACAGTTGTAATGTGTTGATTGACAATAAACTCTTCGTTTTGAACTCATCACGCTAACGTTGAAGTTTACTATTAGTAATTTAGAGCATACGACCGACAAAAATAAGAGAGAGAAAAAAAGATTTCACAAACCTATTAAATAACTGTCAGTGTCAATCAAAAAAAATAAATTTTGACAATAAAACTGGACTATGTTAAATGATTGCTCGTTATAAATCTGTACACCGCCCAACTTTTTATCACAGTCCAGCATCGATTCCATAACGATGGAACAACTTTATAACTGCCTTGATTTTCTGGTTCTCTGTTTTTCCTCTCTCCACCATTCTCCATATCATCACCACTCTCCATACCTTATAAATTACATGACGGACAATGAATTTCAAACAACACTCCGCTCAACCAATCTCGTTAAAGGAGCATAAAACCAAATGTTAACCTCACACACCGCAATGTTTTTGCACTGGAAAATTCATGTCCTTGATTAAGGAACGTTAATAAAAAATAACTGAAGACTGACTGCACATTATTCTGACTTAGAAAGAGAGATTCAAGGTCAAGATCAAGATATTCATCTTCCACAAAGCAGGAAAAATTTTTGTTCTAATAATGTCTTCTCAACGCATCCTTTTATTACTCATCATAATAAATGATGATTGTAGTAACACTACCATTGCCTCGTCAAAATGTGCCAGGGTTAAAAACATGAAGGAATATTCATTTTTATGGAAAAGTCTCTATTAAATGTGTGTCTGCCTAGTGTGTGTGGAGTGTGTATGTAAAAAAAATTTAATGCAAATTTGAGACACAGTTAGACTATACAATAAAAGATTATTTAAATGCATAAACTCTATAATTCTTGGAATGATTTATGAAATTTTCCACATTCTACATCCATATTATTATATTTTATGTGAAAGTTCAACCCTTAAGGTTTCTTATAATTTCATAAATACATGTATACATAAGTAGGTAGAATGTAGATGGACATAAAACATAATTATATGACACACACACACACACACACACACACACACGTAACATTAAACATTGTAATATTACAATAAACTTTTGTTCTGGCTGAGACGATCAGCCTGAGAGGCAAGGGAGTTGAAAATGAACATAATTTTAAACTTGTTTATACCGTCTGTTTACAGTGTCAAAAAATGTGTCTACTCCCTAATACAAGTGACCATAGTCTTGGTCAATTCTCAGCCAAAATGAAATTTCTCCTCTATCCCTCTTTTTGTACGCACATTATGGTTCTACCTCATGTGTGTGTCTTTACGTCTCTGCATAATTTTGACAAGACGAGAGAACTCATCCATCCACACATTGACCCCCTCAACCCTTGTGTTTATATAAACACAAACACACATTTTATCAAGCCTCGTGTCTACAGTATTGATTTATTGTCCCGTCCAATTCGGGCATTATGCACAGTTCAAACAAACTATAGTTCATGCGGGCGTGTTGTGTGTGTGTCTAGTGTCTAAAAGCACATGGCATCGTGCCGGAAGTTTTACAAGTTGCACAGCTTTATTTTCTCATTTCCCTACTTTCCCCACACTCTTTTTATGAATAGACTCTGTCTTTTCATAACAATAATACTCCAAATAGTACAGCACACACACAACACATAGTTCTTTTGTTCCATACAAAACTTACAAACTCTTGACATTGACGTGAAACAATGATTGTGGGTGGGAATAAACCAAAACGAATATGAGAATACATGTAAGAACCTCACCCAATAAAACAAGATAATAAAAACAATTTTTAAAAAATCCTTCTCAAGTCTACGTCCATTGAACTAAAATTAGTAAATAAAAAATATGCTTTTCACTAATTTAAACCCCATGCATTTATCTTGATTGGACCAATTTGATCCCCATAACTTCTCCGAATTTTGATCTTGATCACTGATGTACCATCCGTATTGATATCATTAACGTAAATGCATTGTATTAATGCTGTCTGAGTATTGACATACGATATGAAAATATGAAAGTGCACCGTTCATCAGGTGAGAGCTGTTCAACTTACAGACAAGTGAATAAACACACATCATGATGTTATCCTTTTAAAATGTAATTATTATGCACAGCAAACAGGAAGATCAATAGAGGTGTGTGTGTGCAAAAAAGTAAACAAATAGACAACCAACACACACACACAATGATTATCAACTATCACCCACAAAAATATTGGGGATGACGTAGGGGATGATATTGACGATGTGAGAGGAAATTCACTTTGTGTGCGTCCTCTTTCTATTCCCTGAAGCTTCGGGTTAATGTAATACAAGTCGTATTTTACACAATCATTTGGGTCCATCCCTCTTCTGCGTGTACATACTACACACAGTGTGTGAGAGAGAGAGTACAATACACACATTACGAACACTTGTGAATATTAGTTTTGTGATACTCTGTATTGCAATACTCCAAGTTTCATGAATCTCCCAGCCAATATTTACGATTGATGGGCACGTTCTAGATTATCTGCCACATTAAACCATACACTATGACTATACACTATAGGAAATGTGTGTTGTCTGTAGCTGTATAATGTTTTCGAGGATGCAATTTTTATTCACCTCAAGGCAATGTCAGTCTCCTTTCCTTCACTAACGCACCTTTCTAATCCTCAGCAAAACTTTTGACAGATAGATTTTGTAAAATTTTATTCGCACATATATTACACAAAAACAAATGACCTTCATGACCCTCAATTTTCATCTCATCAATGTGCTTTCGGTGAGTGTACAAATGAGAGAGAGAGCCCAAATTCAGTGAAATATTACTGTGGAAAGTTTTTGCAAAATTTTTGTGTCCATATATCTTTGCTCCTTATTGTTGTTAAATAATTACAAACAAAAATCTAGTGAAAAAGAATGAAAAAATCTGACCACAATAAGAACTCGTTATATGCTCGTGGTGGTGGTGAGGTCTAAATCCCTATAAATCTCGCTTTCTCATATTGGACTAACTCAGCTTGACTGGGAAATAAATAATAAAAAAAGAACAATATGCAGCAACTTAAAATTAGATGTGTGAAAGGGAGAGAGGTGAGTGAAAGAAATTCAGTCCAGCTAAAATTTTACGAGACGTACGTATTTCTAGCCCGCAATGCGGAATACTTTTTTAAAACTTTTTTTTCTACACTCACGTTTCACCTTATCCCTCTTCATACACACCACTCTGGACGAAAGTGTACAACTGTGAACTGAGTTTACAAAAGACATCACAAGTACAACAACGGAAAAAAGGAGCTCTTCTTCACGAGGTCTCTTTATCCTTTACTCTACATACTTGACACACTACAATGAATATATGAATTTACAAGTTAAATTGTATTCTAACTAGAAACCGTAAACAAAATAATTTTTTCACACAAGTGGAAATGTGTATATTTATATAAAGAGTACACTGTTGAACGTTTCATGAACTCTACGAAGAGTAAATATATCATCTGTGTCAGTCAACTATCTTTTATACTCCATTTTATATCAAATATGAAAGAGAGTGAGTATATACAGTAAAAATCTACACGATCACTCTACACAAAAAAAAAATAATCTTGTGAAAGAAGATACACGTTTTTTTCAGTATCTGTACAACAATAGACATTTCAAATGAAAAATGATATGATCAAAATCAACGTCCGTCTTCCCTTCCCATTTCTCAAAAGACAGACAAATCGATTTTGCAAATACAAACACATCTAGTTTATCTAGTACCTATGTGTCAATTTCTGCCGGCCGGCATATATTCTATACACTAGATCAGATTTCCGATCTTATAGATATAATAAAGGCAGAGAGAGGATAATCAAACCCATACAATATATACTAATTTCCGTCAGCCTAGCCTTAAATTTCAACTAATCTACCTGGAAGGATTGGTTCACTGACTAGACTACTATATCAAATTAACCCCTTAATTTGAGTGCGGGCAGATAAAATAAAATAAAAGTAACATCTGCAGTCTACAGACATACGCACTCAATTATTCTAATCATACGAGAACTATTCACTATAACACTCTATGAATTTTGTAAAACAACAAGTGTTGAAAGAATTATTTATTTATACAACGGAAGAACTAAT
>WJFB01000898.1:0-43219 GCA_009870185.1 Pygmarrhopalites habei | reverse complement strand
TTTTTTTTTGATTGTCCACTTTATAATTTTATGACAATTTTTTTTTAAACGTACCAGGATAGTGAGCAGTCAAATGTTCCACAAAATCATATTTTCGATTTTTTTGAAAAAAAATTTTGTCATGAAAAATTCAGATCTTGTGGATTATGAACTGGGCTACAAAACAAGTATTTTGAATTTTTCAGAAAAAAACTGTACTCGTTGAAAATAAAATGATTTTTGAAACTTTTTTTTTTGAAAATCTTGCCCATTTTCTGAAATTGCGAGCTGGAGGTCGGACGCTTTGACCTTTTGACCTGAACTGATGTGGGCTAGATCCGGAATGAAATTCTCTACAAAACTGTATTTTTGGATATTTTATATCATGTCCGGTGTCAGCTGTAGAGAGGGCGACAAAGGTCTCTTGTCACCATGTACATTCATTTTGTATTTGAGTTTGAAGCTGTTTGCTCGCACAATGTCTCAATTAAATTTAACTGTAATCATTTGACACCATATTAATTGAATCCTCCCCAATGTTTTGTTTCCATTTTGTGGCTACTTCAGCTGGTCGTTTCATTGAATTGTTTCATTGTACACTCGAGTGTACCCCAGGGACGACCAGTAGTAATCTATTCTTCAATTCTACAATTTCTCACAGGTGCGTATCTCCAATTCACTAACAATCAAGGAATATGTATTTCACTTTAGTATGATAGACAAGAGTCACTTAATTTACTCCTCTTTGCCCACACATTTACGAGCCATTTTTATCACTAAAAAAATGAGTACACTGGAACGACCTTAGGGGACTCTATGAGGTACTTAGGTAGGTAGGGGTCAAGTGGTTACATTGTTCAGGGTGATAATCGATTAAGGATTAAAACTAATCCCCAATTAATCCCATCGGGATTAATTTTTTAGAAAAGAATAAAACTTTCAGAATTTTGAAGCACTTTATTTATGAAGATTGTGTTTTATTTACGAAACTGTCTTTGAAAATTTTGGGTTATTTCGGAGTTCTTGTGAATTCTTGTTTTTAAATGATAAAATTTCTGAGGATTGCAAGAACAGTTTTCCTTGTAGTATGCAGCAGTATTGAACACAAGCGAACAGGGCTTTTGCCCCATGAAGTGGAGCAAAGTGACACTTGTTGAAATTTTAAATGACTGTTGTACAGTAACGTTGAGTATGGTGATCACCAGAGTCCGGACTGATTCTTCCTCCAGGAATCGTGTACAAATTTCTGAAGGAGTAGTGAGATCAATTTGTGGGCAACAGAGATTATTCCTAGCGACTGGACAACTTCAACCAGCAAATAAACATGGCCGACCTTTGCTCAATGCTATCCGATGCCTCAGTTATGATTGGGACCCTGGATGTGGTCAGTTTAAACCGAAACAAATCCTCACCAGTTGATTAGTCAATAGTAAAAATTTTGAATTTTTTTTTTCTTCTAAATTTTTGAATAGCAGGACAAACTAAATCTTGTCCACCATTCACTGCTAGGAAGTGCGAGATGAAGGAAGCAGGTAACTGGATTTTAGTCAAGTCTCATTTCGAAAAAAGGAAATAAAAGTTTTTCAGAATCTTTTGTGAAGAACTGTTTCGGTATAGGATGTAAAATTATTGAAAAGATACAAGAGTAATTAATGCATTTTTAGCCTATCGCCCCCGAATTGTTGGAGGAATACGTACAGAACCATACGAGTTCAAAAGTTACGGAGCCTTGGCCGTCCCCTATTATGCAGCATGTGATTTGGACTTCCACTCAACGTCCATCATTTTTTCCCTTTCCACATTTTTATCATTATTGATGTTGTATTTGATGAATGATCATTTCGATACTCGAAATATTTGAAGGCATCAAGGGGTTTCCACTTAGTTTTCTAAGTGATTAGACAAAATTACAAACACAGCTTCTTGATTCAACAATCACTTACATCGAGGTTTCTTCTTCTTGCAGGACAACACCGACACCAGATCTCCCTGAAGTACACGAGGGTACCATAGTGGGGAGATACATAAGGTACAATGAAAGTCTGACGCCTCCGGGTCATGAACAGCATAGGGATGTGGTTCGAATGCAGCGTCACAAGAAGTTCGTCTCAAGAATACAAATTTATTTCAAACCAATTTTAAATCCTTCGAATGTCAACTAAAAGTCAAAAAATGACGCACAATGTCCACTCAATTTTGTACAATGTATACATAAAATGTATTACATATACATGTATTTTATGTTTACCTATTTTAACAAAATTTTAGACCCTTACAGCATCATGTTGGTCAAAGTGAAACCTCCATTTGACCTGAACGAAGTTGTACAACCTGTCGTCCTGTCAACACGTCCCAAGGAATTAGGTATTGTCAAAAGTGAATAAATTGAGTGTGTGTGTGTGTGTGTGTGTGAAAATTAAGATCTGGGGTTCAGTGTTGAATGTTTTAATAATGCAATTTCTCTGACCAATTTAATAGGGACGCTAACAGCGGTTGGGATGGGGAAAACAAAGGGCGAGAGCAGAAGGTGGGCACGTATAACTCTAAAAGTGAACCTGACTGTCATCTCGAACGAAGAGTGTAAGAGAAGATCGAATGGAGAGATGGACGACAAAGCCATAATCTGTACCTATGATAAGGGTGTGACTGGAGGGATCTGTTATGGCGATGCAGGAGGACCCCTCTACAGGATTGAAGGGTCAGTGCACATCCTTGTCGGAGTGGCAGCATATTTTGGACCCAATTGTTAAATGAACAACAATGAGGATGACTCTATGAGCTATTTCATGGATGTCTACAAACATATGGGCTGGATAGAGGAAGCGTTGAAAAATGCGTCATTAATAAATTGAGACTCATTTGTTAAGCCAATTATTTGTATATAAATCACGTCAGTCTTGGGATGAATTATTATTGACATTGTGTTCCGGACGAGAAGTAGTCATCGTCATAATGTCCAGGTTACCCTCATGTTCCTTGTCAAAAGCGTCTGAATGAACTGGACATTCTTGTGGGTGACAAAGACCAGTGATTTCTCCCATGACTTTGTCGCAGTGGTCAAGGTGGTCCAGGGAGAAAGAGACGATGTTTTGAGGGGATATACAGGCAATCCTTGACTGAAAGGGTCTTCAAACAACTACAAATTTGCATCCAGTTGATGCAATTTTGAATCCACCCTAAATCCGAAAAGAGAGACAAGTTTTCAACACTTTGTATGCTTTAATTGAACCATAAATTCCTCTCTCTCACACCTCTTTTCTTCCTCCGTTGTTGGGAAATATACTGTATAAATTCCTTGCCAGACAGATGAAAGGACACCATGAACTTTTAAGGTTCACAACTGACTGCAAAGTAGCCTTACTAGAATGGATACGAGGTGCCATTGATTGCAGAGGTCAATTCCAAAAAATTTAAACAGAATTATTATCCTGCCTTTCCTACCAAACGACACAGAAATCGCCTTCCTCTTCCTCTCTTTCCAAGAAGAAATGATTATGATAAGAATGTTAATTACTGGAGAAGGGCCACTAATTTGTCCAAATAACCGTGAGTTTGACTTTTCCATTTAAAATGTTAGTGGAGAAAAGTGACAATTTTTCCAAGCTTAGACTTCCTAAAATTCCATTTGCCAACACGTGTGCTTACAACAGAGGAGAGAGAGAGAGGAAAAATGTGGTTTAACCTCGACATTTATCTCGACTCAATTTTGACTGTCTCGTCAAAAAATTAATTCAAGAGTAGTCAATCATATTATTGTCATATTATACATTCTTAGTCTAGGCTGCATTATGACTGTTGTCAACTCCTCTCATTTTGTTATGCGCATAAGGAGAACAAAAATTGACATGCACAGATTATTTTAATTTACTTGATTTTATGGTGACAACACAACAATTAAGTGTGGAGAGCCGACGGCAAGATATAAGGAGTTCAGTGAAAGGAAAAGTCTCTCTCTCCAAGTTGGAGAGAGATCAAAAAGAACCGGGATAAAAGGAATTAACGAAAAGTTGCAGGGAAATGATGGATCCCTTAAAATGAGCCTTTCACACACAGACAATGATCGTAAGTAAAAAATTTCCGCAACGACTCTCGTGACAAGAGTTTTTCTATCATGATGACATCCTTGTTTTTTGTCTGTCAAATTCAAATCGCATTTTTTTTGACAAAATTTTTATTTTTTTCGAATTAGACTTATTTTTAAACTAGTGTTCAAACATGGATTTCAAATTTGAACACATAAATATTGTTGCTCCTCAATTTTGTCTAGTCTGTTTTGGTGAGATAAATGAAACTGTGGATCCGACCTTTCCTTCGAGTGAACGTCTGACTGTGCTTTCAAATATTTTGAGATTGTCTCCAACAATTTATCATGGACTAAATGTTGACCATCTCCAGGATCCACTGTATTGTGCTAATTGTACAAACATAATCCTGAGTGCATTGAATATTTTTCAAGAAATCAAAAACCTTGAAAATACTTTGACTGTTCTCACGAGTAAACTCAAACAAGATATGATTCATGGTTACCATGTTGCCAATTGTACAAACATAATCCTGAGTGCATTGAATATTTTTCAAGAAATCAAAAACCTTGAAAATACTTTGACTGTTCTCACGAGTAAACTCAAACAAGATATGATTCATGGTTACCATGAACGAAGGCAGACTGGAGATAATTTTGATCTGTCATCAGGAGGAGGAGGAGACGAGGCTATTAATTTAATACGCAAAACACTTGTCCAGTGTGAGTTAATTTTATTGACAAAAATAGAATAGTCAGTACAATATACATTAACAATTAATATGTCGTGATGAAAATAATAATAAAGTTCTCTCCCTCTCTCTCTCTCTCTCTCTCTCTTGGAATTAATATCAGGTTGGTCAGATTGCCATGTACAATGTGAGACCCTGTATCCTACGGAAGGAATTACACTCACAGAATCCAATTGCAAAGTTGACGGGGATGTAGCTGAAGAGGAATTTGACACTGAGACACGTGTCGAAGAAAAACAAGATGATGATGATGATTACGAAGAACCTGAAGATAATGATGAGGAAGATTACGACCCTCAAGTTAAGAAGAATTCCAAAAAATCTAAATCAAAAGGAGGAAAGGTTGTAAAAAAGAAGAAGAAATATGAGTCTAGTAATAGCAGACTTGTTGGTTTACGTAGTTTAGTTACAAGTAAACAGCAACGAAGTCGGACCAATCTTCCCTTTACTTGCTCTCTATGTGGAAAAGGTTATCAAATTGAATCTTCACTACAACTCCATGAAAAATGTCATGCTGGGGATCTCCCATTCCAATGTTCAATGTGTGAGAGCAAATTTGTTAGTAAGAGAAGTCTTCATCTTCATGAAACTCGTCGTCATCAAAAAAAGTTGGCTGATAAACCTTATGAGAAATTACCATGTAACCTTTGTGAAAAGACTTTTCAAACTGAACAAAATTTGAATGCTCATGTGGCGAGTGTACACGAGAATTTCTTCAAATACAAATGTAATGTGTGTAATGCTGGATTCAATATTAAGAGTGCCCTTTCAAAACATGAACAATATGTTCACACAACAAACAAAAATTTCGAATGTGAAATTTGTAAAAAGCGATTCAAAAGATCTCATCAACTCTTCTACCATAGAAGAGTTCACACGGGAGAACGGCTCATCTGTGAAATCTGTGGTCGGGGTTTCATGCAACCCGAAAAATTAAAATGGCATTTGGAGGCTCACACTGGAGAAAAACGTAAAAGACTGTCTCTGTTACTCTGTAGCAGACAAATTACCTAATCTATTTCACATCCACAAATTACTTACATGGAATAATTTCTTTGTCTATTTTGAAGGTTACCCGTGTCCATACTGTGGAAAGTTATTTGCTGTCAAAAACTATGTATCCAGTCACATTTATGCTACACATGAAGGTCGAAGGAAACCAAGATGCAAGAATAGCATTAGTAGTATTAGTAAACCAATTGAAACAGAACAACAACAACAACACAATATTATTACTTTTAATATCATTGAGAGTAGTATCAACAACAAGAATGAGACACAAATAGTAGTGGTGAGTGACAACATTCCAATGTTGTAAATATTACAATAGTTTTTTTTTACAAAATAAAAATGAGTTAATTTTCTTTATATCACCTGTGTGTAATGTGCACGATTACCACTTCATAATTATTTAATGAAAGCCCTCAATTTCGATACAAGTATACATACAACAAGGATGGTTGATTTCTTCTTCGTTGTTCACATGATTATTATTAGTAAATTCCAGGATAACAACTTGTACTCTCATGAAACATTGCAGCGTTTCTTATTTTTGCAGTCACAATTGAATGGGCAGTGCTGTAACATAATTAGGTACATGTTTAAAATGATTCATCTCATATATTTGCGTGGGAGGAAGAGTCAAGAAGCATTAAAGTTGGGCACATTCATGTCATTTAGCCTGTGTTAAGGTCGTAAGAATGAATCTATTGTCTTTTTGTCCATGATTGAATGGTGCGTGTGTGTCGGCGATGGATCAAAGCGGTGGTTTTGGCATCCGATTTCTACAACAAATATTGGGTAAAACCTGAATTATACCTAAATTATACGGGTTTACACTTTTAATAGCTATTTAATTTGATAATTCAACAAAAAATGAAGCTATATGTTGACCTCTATCTAGCGAGCGAGTGGATTGAAAGTATCCATAGACACTAAGGTGGGGAACGAGTCAGTTAGCTGTGTCCCTACAAAGAATACATTCGCAAAAATCCTTGTACAAAGCACACAGTGACATCCTATTTTCCAGCAAACAGAGATACTGTGCAGAAACATATTATTATTATTATTATAGTCAAAAAGGAATCGCCCGTCACTTTTAGCCATCTGGTATTTTTTCACATTTTATATTCTAATAATATCATGTTTGTTTGAATGAGTGTAGACTGTTTTGACCCAAACGATGAGGGATGTGAGACTACAAGGAGAAGGGAAGAGATGATAAGATAAAAGTAGAGCGTCATAAATTCTCAAAAAAAATTTATATTACGGTTACACAGACTTGACTTTCCAGGTTTTTCGAAACACTCACTACACTACACAGTCTATACGTGACATACGTATGATTTAATAGGAGCGGAATCGTAAACATGATGTACATATTCATTATTCTATCACGTAATAAAAAAAAAGTAAAATAATGCTTTCCTGTCAACTGAGCTTGTAGCAAGCTCACATCACATTTTCACTCATCCTCAGTGAAGACAAGCAAGCATCAGGAGGAGAGTAAACAGGAATAATCAGAAAAGATAGGGATAACCTGGTTGTATGAATTCGTTGTGTGGCTTTTCAAAGAAATAAGTATAAAATTCCAAATTGGCTCACATACTACATAAGACCCATATATACACATTATATCATTTGCACATACGTTCGTTATATCAGTTATATGCTATCATTACAATTGTCACACATAAAAATATTTTTTTTTGCATACACACACCTATTGGGCAGAGTTTAACCTCTGCTGAGTCAACTCTTCATCAAGGGAGAGAGAGAGAGAAGTAAAAAAATTGATATTTCATTTTATGTAACCAGAACAGAAGGTAATACAGGACAACTTGCACCTTCACACACAGAAACACATGGCACTTAAAGCAAAAGCAGAGTCCAGTCCAGCGTAGGGTTTAAACGAGGCCTGTTCTTACATACGCTTATTTTGATTGGGGCTTATTTTCTCATTTGTCTCTGTGACTCATATTGTAAGGCAGAGAGTACCTATACTGATCGTGAGTGTACAGTACACACCAGGTGAAGTATTATATACGAGTGGGACAGAGTGAGTCTGAAAGATTATTTTTTGCTCGTTCACTCTCTCTCATATGGCAGCAATCCTTCCCTTGTCGTCGTCGTTGTTGTGGTTTTGTAAAGAGAGCTTCATTGCAGACCGACTCATATCATCTGAATTTGTTCACTTATTAGTCAGCCAGCCTCACAACAGTCAGTAGCTATCCAGAGGAAGAAGAACAAGTCCTCTCTCTCTCTATCCGGCTCTTAACATCTAAACCACCATTAAAGTATTAACTAGTCAGAGTGTACTTACTAAGTAAGTTACCGTGTAGTTGCCGTGTAGTAATAGTAGTAACAGCACGGGAGTGGTGTTACTCGCTCTGTGTGTGTCTGTGTAATCAGGAAGCTGTTGTACTTGAATTCTATTCTTATTTCTCATTCATTTTTACGTACAGACACTCTGAGAGTGAGAGAGAGAGTCTGTACAAGGATCGTAACTTAATAATTACATACATTATAAAGTGTAGCTCGTAAAACGTGTTGAATTACGTACAGTGTAATTTGTGTGTGATTCTCTCCCTATGTGTGTTTCTTTAAGTGTGTAGATGTTGAGAGAATTGCCACTGCTAAATAACTATTGACGTTTGAACAACACCAAGAACAACGTGTGTGCTTGACAATAATCAGAATTCTTTATGGGTATGTCTTCCTCTCTCTCCAAATTCACTCTTGTCCCCTAATACAGAGTCACAGTGTACTTGGAATCTTCAGTTCTTCTCTACACCCCCACAACGCTAATTCAATTAGAATTTCTGCACTAATTGTATGTCCACATAACACACACACTGTACAACCCAAACCAGTGAGTGAGAGTGAGAGAGATACAAGGAAAAAAATTTATTGGAGAGAGGGCAATTGCAAACTATCCCTGTATACATTTGTTGGATAATTTTACGCCCCACTCATTCTCATCCCAACATTTAATGGACATTAACAAATGTCAAGGAGGAGGACGCGGATGAGTGTACAAGTGTAAAAGTGCGAAAAACTAATCTTTTTGTTCATTTTGTCTGACAAACAACAGAAAATTTCACCATTCCTCCTTCAACAATTACAATTGATTATTTCAACTCGCCTCTTCTTTTCTTCCCCCAAAAATCTTGTCAACTTGTTCAAGTTCAGTTGTGTGTAGTGGGACAAGAGAGTTGATTTAAGAGAGAGTCACAGAGGATTATCAGAGGGGGTCGTTAGAATTGAGCAAAAATTTTACAATAACATTGCCGTTGGATTTTGTGTGTATGTATGTGTTAACAAACGTTGGAGTCAACGGCAGTTGGACATGTAACAACCAAGTGATACAGTGTGTTGAGTGTGTGTGTGTGTGAGAGAGAGAGAGAAAGAGTGAAAAAAATAACAAAACAGAGCATTCCTTCCCGTCTCGTCAAATAATAAACGGCTACTTGTATCCTCACAGTAGACAGAAACACGCAGCTGACAGTCAAGTACAGCTGAGATAGAGGGAAAAAAGGTTTGGAAACAAAGGATTACAGCACATAATTATTATTACTTCAAAATTCAATTCAAATTGTGTGTATACATAAATGTACAATTCACAATGATAAAAAAAATCTTTAATTTCCAACAGTACACTCGATCTACACAGTGATAATCAAAAGAGGAGTTTGCTCCTGTCCAATTTGAAAAAACAACGATAGACAGATGAGGACCAGATCACAGTGAATCGAAAAAAAAACAAGTCACAAGCCAAAACTACCTTTGTTACAATGAATTACCAGTCAAGAATCTTTAGAATAAGTTGTATCCTGTGCCTATACCTATTTGGCCTAACAGCCACACAGTCCACAACAGAAAGAGGAGGAGGAGGGGGAGGGGAAACCCCGACACTGTTTGACCAGCCAAAAAGTTTTGGAATCCTGTGTGCAGAGGATAATGATGAAGTAGGAAATAAATTGGGATGTGACTGCAACACAATCAAAGGTAATTTGATTGCCGACTGTTCAGCCCGAATTCCAGCAGTTGGGTCACCCCCGGATATTGTCACTCTCCCAACACAATTGAATGTGTCTAGTCGTGTTCAAAAATTGGACTTGTCCTCAAATCATATTGAAAGGATTGATGAGACAACTTTCAATCGAGTGGATGGAGTTGTAAAACTGAGCTTAGCCCATAATAAATTAAATTATTTGGATAATCTCAAATTCTCAAGACTTCGTTACCTTGACCTCAGTTTCAATCGATTAACCAATCTGAGTGACACAGCTTTTCAAAATTCTCCTCGAATCATCCAACTGGATTTGAGTTATAATAGTTTGACCTTTATCCATGTTGACACTTTCTCTCAACTGGAGTATTTGCAAGTCCTCAATTTGGGCTACAATCCTTTGGAAAATATTCAAAATTACATGGAAGACTATCCATTCATGCTACACAATCTGACACAATTGGAGGAACTAGACTTGACTAATGGATCCATTAATGTGAGATCATCTTCATTTTCCTTTTTTTTTAAAAATTAGTCTAAATTTTATTTTAAACTACATAGATTGATATTTTATCCTGAGTATCTCAATGTTCCCAGAAAAAAATCACTAACCATTTCATACAAAAAAAATCTTTTGGGGTCAATTGGATTTGACTTTTAATGTGCTTATGTAGTTTGAAAGTAATGTGAATGATGTAGCAAATTAACTAGCTAGATTTGCATAATATTTATTGATAGTAAATATAATGTAGAGTTGAATGATCCTCACATTAGTTGGATGCTGTACCCCACTTTAGCCAACACATTGTATTACCTCTTTTTAATATTCCTCATGGCTCCTCGTGGTGAATATCATTAGGATATTTCGTGAGGTTCGAAAATACCCTCAGACACATTAAATGACTCATTAGCAACGAGAGATAACCTGAATAGTCATCATTTCGTGCTAATTTCCTGTCCACAAGTGTGTGTAACTAGCATGTATTAAAAGGATTCATGTTCGATCCACCCATATAATTTACTATTGCTGATTTTTCACCCCTCTTCACAGGGTTTGCCTGGCTATGTTTTACAAGGAACGACCAACCTGAAGAAATTGATTTTGAAAAATAATCTATTCTCTTATCTACCCTTGGATGCATTCACCAACTTGCCACAACTAGAAGAATTGGATTTGAGTGGAAATTTTTTCTCTCACTTACCCCCGGATGGATTCAACAAACTAACCAATTTGAAAACACTGACCCTTGACAAAATCACTCCACTGGAAAGGATTGAAGACTATGTTAGTGATCTTTTAATCAAAACTCTTTTTTTCACAATTCAACATTCACACAGTAAATTAAATTTTCTGTTCACATCTTCCTTTACGCACAGGCTTTCTCGGGTTTGTCATCCCTCAAAACGTTGTCTTGTCAAACGAACTACCATCTGAGTGAAATCAGTGTCATGGCTTTCCGGGTAAAACTAGGAACAAATCCTTTAATAATATTTATACAGTTTGAAAAAAAAATTGACCCCATTCAAAATCTTGTTGAATGACAGGGAAATCCAGAAACAAATTCCAGTGAGTGTCACCCAAAAGTCGTTCAACTGAGTCACAACAACTTGAATCATTTTGAATATCCATTACTCATATGGTCAACCCTTGAAGAATTGGAATTGACTGGAAACCCTTGGATTTGTGACTGTAATCTACAGTGGGTGTCTGAATTTAGTCATCATGACCCCCGCAATGCCACCATGTTTGTTGACAGTGACTTCAAGTAAATTATTTTCAGTCTAAAATTATTCTACCTAAATTCTCTACAATCATTTGTATAGATTGTACTGATTGTGTATCAATATTTCAGGTGTACCAGTCCACCTCTCTTGGCCGGAACACCAGTGGTGGCTGTCTCTTCTGATGAAATGACTTGTGACTCTCCCATTGCAATGTTAGCTGGGATTATAGCAATCATCATATTTTGTTTTCTCATGATCTTCTTCTGTGTCGTGATGGTCCTTCATCAATACAACCTCCTCCCTGCTTGGTGTGAGAAATTTTTGGGAGTCCTCAGTGACAGAAATTCCTTCCCTAAATATAGTCGAGTTCAACCCAAACCGAATGGAATCCGACATCATCGACTTGCCTCACACAGAAATCCTGAAATCCCTCCTGACTTGGAATGGGATGGTGCAGACATTGGACACTACTAAATAAATTGTCCATTTTGACTTCATGTACTTACATATAGGATAGGGCGTGTAGCTACTACATTGTCAGTGACAATCATTCACACACAAACTTAACCATTATCTTAGTCACTACTACTACCTATTATATATTGTTATATCCCATTCAAATGTTCCACACATGTACTGAAACGTGTAGTATTATTTTCTAGTTACCTTACTTTTACCACCTACTATTATTATTATTCAACTCCTTTTGTACAATTATTTTCATTTGTACCTCATACAAAGCAGTGTTACATAACAAAGAGCATTTAACGTTGAGTAGAAAATGATATTTTCTACAACGTCTAGCATAATTTATTTGAGCATTTACTCTTATTTATGTTGTACATTATTTATATATAGCATAGGGAAAAAAACTTTTGTTTGTTTTTTCAATTTTTTTCGTTACAACTTGATTCATGTCCTTTCCCTGTCTGAAATACCTTGAATTTTTCCAATACTTCATTTTACCCACAGTGAAGTGGTACACCAAATACACTATGATGCAACGAAAGGAGACGACAAGAGTGATAATATAAAATAAAGAATTCTAGAAATTTGAAAAAAATAATTTTATTATTGTGGTCAGCTCCTGGAATCTAAATTTATTTTGATTTTGAAATCAGGGAACCAAAAAATAAATAATAACCAAATAAAAAATAAGTGTTGACACTTAAATATATTATAAAGATTTGTGAAATTTCATTTGCACACACCCCCATCCATAGCTAAATATAGACTATGAAATGTGAAATATGACTGACTGCAAAACAAATGACGATAGTCATTTAGTTACACATAAATGTGAATAAAGTGAGGGAAAATGTCATTAAAGGATACATGAATAATACATCTTAGGAACACTCTCTGAGTATTTCTCAGTCAAGTGAAAAGAAAGTGGTTCAAATATTATTTTAATCCTAGTGCAACACTTAAAAAGGAAATTAGTGCAGAGGGTTTGTCAAGTGAAAGGTGTTATATGATTTATTTATAAAATGTACACCCTGGATGTGTGTGTGTGTGGTAGACACAATCGGTATCACAAGTTCAGCATTTTCGTAACGCGTGTGTATAACAGAACTGGAGCGTAGCTCACACGGAATTGCATGCAGTAAAACGAACAACAAAGAAACTGAATCGCGAATATACTGTACTGTACACAGTGCATTGGTTATAACAGTACAATAAAAAGGAAAACTATAGCATACACTGTATTACATACGAGTAAATGCATTGCATTCACAAGAAATGACTTTATTACTATGTACACAACTAGCCGGTTAACCCAAATGAATCTCCGAGTAAAAAATCATTACCATTCACAACCATGCAATCATCTGTGTATATGTAGGTGAAAACTAAACACTCCGAATTTCATGCTGTGACTCCCAACTCCAGTCCTTAAAGCACTGTGAGAGTGGCAATAACAATATAATATACCGTGTGTGTGCCAACGTCGCTATACTCCACTGTAGTATGGGTGTGTGACTTTTTAAGAGGTCAAAAGCATCTTGGTTCAATTGGATGATTCATTGAGAGGGAGAGCAAATAAAAGAGGAAAAAAGAGTCCTCATGGCAACAGCATACTTTTTCCAGATAAACAAAACAGTCAAACTTGACTGTTTTTTGGACTGTGACGATGAAAATTTAATAACTCACGGGGACTGTTAAAATTCTAAAGAGGAAGAAGCTTTTTCTAGCGTATAACTTTACTGTAGAACATACACACCCCAACAACAACAAGAGTAATAAAGATGAGTCACAAAATTTCAGTTCCTAGTTCGTTTTTTAAGCTCTCCTCTTCATTTTTGTCCATTGTCATTGTATTAGTACTAATGAAATCTTTTTAACCCCGCCACCCCAATTTTTCTACAAACTAACAGCTATGAAGAAATAACTACACTTTAACTACTACATTCTCAATGAGAATTTCCCAGAGAGAGAAAGAAGAAGAGTTGACCTTGTAAATTGTTTTGTGAACAACAAAAGAAAAGTTTTTCTTGGGAACATGGCTCTAGTTTTGTCAGAGTGTAAAACTGCACCCTTGTACGAAGAAATCAACAGCCTTATTCTTGAGGTAATTAAAATATTTGTAGTTTAAAAAAATAATTGACAGTGATGTGAATTCACCAGTGATTTAATTGATTAATTCTTTTTAAAAAAGTACTTGGAACTAAATGGACTGGATAAGACAATTGCGGCTTTCTCATCTGAGTGTCGGGCTAGATCCTTACCTGGACCTTTCAACTCTTCAGATGACACAAAAGCTGCATTCAGTTACTATGAGGGTGAAAAATTACTCAAGACTTTTGACGAAGGTGATTTGAATGCCTTCATAAAATTGTGGAAATCCTTTCAAGGACATGTCCAAGTCACAACGGACGACATGAAGAAATTAGAAGTGTACCTTCGTGTCCATTTCTCACTGTGGCCATCCGCACATGGAGAACCAGGTATAAATTAATATCCCTCCAATATTGTACTTATGAGAAGGAATGTCGTCAATAGTCATTAAGATGCTAATGTCATATTCTATTTTTAATCCCCACAGACCCAGTTCAAACACAAGCCATGAATCATTTGAAAGTCTTTTTTGAGGAACAATCATGCCAACTATCCCATGATGCAGCTATCCTTCCCCTCTTTGCCCTCCCTTACGTCTCAGATCCTAAAAATCATCCCATTTTCAGAGATTTATTTCAAGTGAGAATCTACCATAACAAACTTGGCTGTCTCTCAATTTTATAATGTAATTTTAGTATACTAAAAAAATTTGTCTCCCTCATTTTAGCCAAATTGGTCAAATCGTTTGAGAGCTCAGTTGGAAGCAACTCTCCTCAAATATTTTGATCTTCTACAACAAAATCTTGGAGTTCACTCTAAATTAGCAGCTATTGTTTTGAAATCTCATTCATCTGACCTAAATTTCCGAGACAAATCCAAGAATATTAATATTAATAATAATAATAATAGCAATAGTTTATCCACTATCTACCATCGTGATAGATTCTATCAGTTAGTCACCACTTACAGACAAGCAAGGAAACTCCTCAGGAACACGAGGGAAAGCTATGGGAAACTTTTGAGTAATTACTTGTTAACAATGAGATTTCTCATGTATTCTTCAATTAGTATATATTATACTATATAATTGTCCACTATTTATCACACTTGACTAACACTCTTCTCTCTCTGTGTGTGTGCGTGTCTTTCAGAAATATCTAACGAATTAATTATCGGACTGGAGGCAGCAGTTGCTGGTCAAAAACTGAGCTTAGAGCCAATTCTCAAAGGATGTTATGAAATATTTCCAGAATTATTTGCCCCTATCGAGTCAAACGGAGTTGTTGTAAGAACAATTTAAGATTCCCTGGTATTCACATGAGAATTTTAATCCTAACAAACTAATTTTAATGTGTAAAGGGACAACCGGACAAGGAATATTTTAAACGTCTAGCACATTCGGCACAGTTTGATAACATTATAGATTCGGACGTCAGTTTGTTCTTCATTGGGATTTCCGACATTAGCCCCGACTCCCTTGACTACAAAAAGATAAAAAATGTTCTACGCAATGATGACTCCAATAATGGCGACAAATTGTGTCTTCTACAAGCACTTAGATGGGTCAGTGTAAAAAAAAGTTAGCAGTTTCTCAAAATCCTATATCAAAAATAATATCTCACTCTACATATTAATTTGATTATATTCTAGCTACTAACAAAGAGTACACCAAAATGTCGTCAAATTGCCATGTCTGCCTTTGTTGAGGCTGATTTCTTGGGGCTACAACCTTCAGCTGAAGCTTACCGTCACAAATTATTTGAATGTATGATGTCACAAAATCCTACTTATTTGAAAGAGGTAAATAATTCAAAATATTTGAAACAATTAAAATCCTTCGATTATATTTAATTTAGAAAGAAATTTAATTAATTTTCCCTTGCACTTGTTTTGGGGGTTTATAGTGTTTTGCAAGACTTTTGAATACATTTTCTTCCATGAAAACGGGACGAGCTTACATGGAATCCAATACACACTGTGTAGATTTGTTAGTTAAAAGTTTGCACACGTTTCGAGGCCTGAATGAATCATACATTTGTCAAATGGTTATAGCAACACTTCAGAAGCTAAGTCTACGGTAAACACAAAACTAAAATACTTTCTCCTTCTTACTTTCCCCTGAATTATTTGGAAAATACTTTCTTACAATGGATATAGGAAACAAATGAGACTGGAAATGATTGAACGGAAAGTGATTCAATGGCTCGTCATTTACTTGAAGGCAGAGTTTATTCGGAGTGAAAATGGGAATAAGCAAGGAGGAGAAAGTAACAGTGGTGGAGGAGGAGGAGGAAAATATTACAATCCCTACTTAATGGAGTACGCCTGGGCTTTACTGATGAACCTTTGTCTCCATGAAGAATCCCGGGCTGCCTCATCCTCCATTGCAAATGATATTGTCAGTTGTGTCACACAAATGCTGCTCAGTCAACCCACCCGAGATGTCTATCCCTATGTCATCAGTACACTTTACAGTTTACTAAGGAATCCTGATGTCTTTGCTGCAGCCAAGAAAATGGGGGTTCAAAGTTTATTTGAGAATTGTTCCCACATTGTGAGTCCTTCGTCAAAATCAATAATTAAACGAAAAAAAAATTCTGATTAACTTCACACATATAATTTTTAACCATTATCAAAAATTTAGGAGGACACGGAAATGGCCCACCATTTTAGTCACGTCACAGCCATTCTACAAACATCTGGTTTTGACCGTGTGAACACGACCACGGGTGAAGTGGACTATGATGACGATGATGACGTATGGACAATAAATTATAATTATAAATTACAGTACAAAAAAATTCTCAGTAAAATAATGCATTCAATTAATGTAGATTGACCCATCGGATTTTGAGCCTGAAATTGAAGTGGCGGAAGCATGGGAAGAATCCCTTGGAGAATCAAGTTTGACAGGAGATGATCTCCTGATGAGAAAGTACCTGACACAAAATGAGTCGACTGTCCAACCCTGCATTCCAACTCCTACTCAACCAAATAATAACAATTCCAAGTAACTTTATACAACAAAAGTGAAATTTTCCTTTCCTTTCTTCCCCTCTTCTCAATTTTATTCTGATTATGTTCAAAGACTCCCTTTCCCCATTCATTTTTTTTGTTTATTTTAAGTGGAAAACGTTTAATTTAATAGAATGAGTAGACCAACTGGAGTTTTTGTACGTCCTACCACTCCGTCCAATTCCCCTGGAAAGTATGACTATTTGAAGGATGAGAAAGCAAATAAGGAAAGGAGAGGAGAAAAACATTCTCCCTCAATCTCTCCCTCCAAGAGAATATCCAAGTGTGAGACTCAGGTCGATCAAAGTGACCTCAAACACACAGCAGGAACTGTTTTGGGTCGGTCGCCCTCCCCTTCACCCCATCAACAAAGAAGAGCCGAGAATACCTTTGACATTAATCAGAATGTCATACAACAACCACAGGGAAAGTTCAAATCCAGTGGAAAGCCACCCATCTCAACTACCTCTACAACCATGACATCCCACAGAAGTCAACAAGGGAATAATGAACGTAACATCCAAAGTGACCATAAAAATAATCTCAATCCTCAAGTCCACAAATTACTAGCTCCTCCATCTCAATCAACAAGGACAGTCCAAGAGTCCATCAATCCAAAATCTCAAAAAGGTAGTAATTGCACAACAAAGAAAAAATTACCAAGACTCTTAGAGAAAAAATCCCAGACCACCACAGCACCTCCCAACAATGACTTTCACTCTGATCAAACTACAATATCTGACGACTGATCCATGATTTAAGAGCCGTGAAAAAAACCCAGAGATTTTCATCATCGTTGATCACATTTGATAATTAATAAAAGAAAAATAACCTTCGCCAGTCTCTTAAACTATTTTGAAAAATTTTCTTGATGAGTTTTCTCACAACTACCTCACGTCGCGACGTGAGGCTCACGTTGTTGTCAGGATACCTTTATACGCACCTTGGACAAATAAAAATACATTTAGCTTTTTTAGCAACATTCTTACCGTTTCTGATAATCTTACCTAACCTTGGAATGATCACAGCAGCATCATTTTTACTACTGTCAATCAAAAACTATGGTGAAACATGTTCCTGCATAAAAATTTATAATTGTGGAGATTTTTTAGACAAAAATAAGAGAACTGTACACTGAAGAGAGTAGAAAACACACACATTTTTTACCCATCGATGATTTCTCAGCATATTAAATTGATCGTCGAAAATAATTGTTTTCTACAATTTTATACCGTACTCTGTATATGTACCAATACCTTTCAATACAATTTATTCAAAAAACTTATCAAGTCTCACTTTAAAATTTCAAGCAAAGATATAATTGATTCAATTATAATTTCCAAATATTTCAGTATATTCAAAACAGTTAAAATACATCACTATTTTTTGCTCTCAAATCCACAGTAATCCTTGTGAATATTAATATTATTTAGTACTATTTATTTAGTAATTATTATTACAAAAAAATGTTTACTTTACGATTAATTCTTTTCTTAGTGTATTAATAACAGGACATAGGACTCTATGAAGTAGGAAATTATTCTTCTTTTTCTCGGCTAAACATTTTCTTGTATCTAAAACTATGAATACTATTTTTAAATATTTTTATATTTGTAGAAACTTTCTCCTTGCTCATCCAAGTTCTAATTTGGCCCCTCCTCCCATAAAACCATATCCAGTTTCTTTTTATATTTTCCTTCCAGTCATGGAAAAGAAAATTTATGCAAAAATCCTCATTTTACATTTTGTCATTTCAATCCCCACTACTTGAATAACTTTTAGTGGGTCACCTTCAATATCTCTTTCCAAGTGCTGAGAACAAATTGAACTATAAAAATTTTCAACACATTGTTTTTAAATGCCTGGAAAATAATATTTAAAGACGCATAATCTCGGACATAATCTTACATGAATTGAGACCAGGATAAGAACTTTTATGAACAAAAGCAATTGACTTCGTTTCTAAAAACTTGGTAACTATCCTCTTTCTCTCTATCTTTGAGTAAAAGTCATTTTAAGTATCGGGTACACATTTTCATCAGTGTGTAAAAAACTAATAAAAATCTTCCCTTTTATCACATTCCCCAACATAAAATTCACCAAAATTTTCATAAAATTCCGTATCCCAACAATACAAATTGACAACTTTCTAAATGAAGTATTTTTTAAATTAACAAGTCGGTTGTATCTCAGTCTGAGACTCTGTCAATAGTAATATCTAAACACAAATAAAGGCTCAATCAAATCAATTCAAATGAAAGGGAATTCAGACTTCTCTTGTCTCATTCAAATCCTAATCAAAGAAAATTAAGATACCTCCTCTGTATAATAACTACTGAAAGGACAATTGTATAAATTAGTGACCCGTTAACATGTTGTTGAATCAGACAATCAAATTTGTTTTGCACATTATAAACCCAAATCTGACAGATTTTCTTAGAAGAGATTGAGTTACTAGAAGAATTTTTCGAAGAGAATAATTTCCTATATTAATATTTTTGTATTTCTTTTCTAGCTATGGCTAACAAATATATATATATATATATATATATAATATTGTATCATCCTATGGTTTAGTACGTATATAAAGAGTATCAGATTTTTATTTACACAAAGAATATTTTATTTAGTTACAAGTTGTAACTTACAACTTTCTCTCTCATTTTTTTTTGTTTATATACTTGCCCCATAAAAAATTCTACCTAGAAGAGCGTCTGGAATCCAGACTCTGGATATTTTTTCCCGAGTTGTCTTTCTTATTATTACAGCCTAATAAGCTGTGAGTGGCTATCATCATCTTCAATCTGTTTCACATTTTTTATTATTCTTCTTATTTTGATTCTCCGGTCCGCCTGAACACGTCTTTGTCCTACATTACGTAGTTACGAATTAATACGCGAAAACAAAGTAGTCGTCTAACATACTTAAGTAGTCTCTATTAATCAACCAAGGGTTTCCATATATATCATATCATTATTCGACAAGTACTCAACAAGCACCCTACAATTTTCAAAATCAATTTTCTAAAATAACGACGAATAAAATATCTATATTGCGCAATTCATAAATTTCTCTCACTATGTAGCGACATGGCATGTTCGTATCCCAAGGTACTAAAATAAATTGTTTATATATTATACATACTCCAATGTACATATCTTACACACACATACTTACAGGGTACAAATTTTTACACCAACTACTTGCAAAAAAAACGAAACGATCAATCCCTTTTCTTTTTGTAGGAGAGAGAGAACAGTAGCAAGAAAACAATTCATCATATTTTTTAAAAATTTCAAGGTCGTGCAATTATTAAAATATTTAATGTGAAGACCAAGTTGGTTGAAGATCAAAATTTTCAGATTGACAAGAGTTTACAATAATATAAATACCTAAATAAAATTATTGTATGATTACACAATCACGATTTTTCAAGAATATCATTAGTTGAAACTAGATAACCGTACATAATCTCAGCTTTTTATACAGACAGTAGAAGCACAGCAATGTACTTTAGCCTAGTCGTAGCAGACAAATTTTGAATAACAAACCAATTACATATGTAATTAAAAATTGTCTTTGTACTACATCCATTATAGCAAAGACTTTGCTGTCAATCTAATTTACAGCGTGCGAATGACAGGGAATAGAAATTCTATCCAAATGTACACTTACATTACAATAACAGTTTGTAATAATTTATGTACATACGTGTATACTGTATACGGCTAATATACGAACGATCAGCATTAATATCATTTATTTTAATTCATTCCTATTTTTAAATATATAATATATATTATGTAGTATAGCTCTTGGGTTTTTTAAAAATATGTTTACATGTCTCCCATGTAAGATATAGTATATTCTATTTTATTGCACAGTGGACAACTCCGCACTATTCTACTTTTGCTCCGACATTAAGCCTAACTATGTTCTAAATTTTTACATAATTAATGCGGTGGTAATTTTCCCTTTTTTTCTATCTGTTGATTGTGTACAACAGAGAAATAACTTAAGTTATTGCAAGCTGCAAATTTGCAGCGTGCAGATCAGTTTGCTCACGCGTATCCTGTGTGTACGAGTTTTTTTAAATTAAAATTTTCATATGAAATTTTGTACCTCACAAAACGGGATAATTTTTACTAGATTGTTATGTAAATACTACATTCATGTAATATTGTAGTTTTGCATTTTTCCATGTCGAAAGCCTGTCAATAGAATAAAAGATGATGACAGTAACAAATAATACATGGTTTAGGAATCTTGGGATAGTTAATATCTAAACAATGTGTCTGAAATAAGTATATATTGGACAAAACAAGTAGAACAATCCATATCACTGGGTTCACAAAACTCACAGCTACAAATTAAGGGTACTTTCATTCATAAATATCTCAAATATGAATAAACTACAGAATTAACATTTTTTTATCTTTTCATCTGATTTTCTCTCAATAAACAACTGAGGCTCAGAAATTAAAATCAATCCGTTTTTTCATAGTAGCAGCAGAATTAAATAGGGTAGTGCAGAGGCTGTATAGTACAGCAAACGACACTTTAAAATACTTTCTCATAATAAATAACCATGTGATGATGGCAGTCTTTAAGTAATTTTTTATATTACACATAAATCACATTGCCAAATAATAATTTATACTTTTGTTACAAAAATAATTAACTGTTCCACAAAAAAATCTTTCTGAAAAAATAATACATGACATAAATATGCACGCAATGTAGCTACTAGTATAGACAGAGGTCATGCGAACACCTCTGAATTTACACCTTCGTATAGATATTTATACATTAGTAGGACTGTTTTGTTGTTATTAAGAGTATACTGATAAGCTATTGTTTTAGGTAAAAAATAAATTACACTTTTAAAACAGCGTTTACGTTCGTGCTCAAACGTTAAAATACGATGACAAGATAAAACCCTGAATTTTTTATGTACAAATCCCAATTTTGATAAAGTTAAATTTCCTCCTTAGCATTTAATATAGCCCTAATAAACGTCAGACTACAGAATCTTTCATAATTGTAATTCTTCAGTACCATTCAATTGAATATGTTTAGTCTTCGATTACACAGTGATACTCCCAGTTCATAAATTACTATCAAGACGTAAGTATCTAAAATACATATTAGCTAAGTATTTATAAATATTATAATATTCATTCATATAATTTACTTTAAATGCAAAATACTAATTGTTATTGCAAATAGTTTCTTTAATAATATAGCTCAGAATAGAGACATTCCCCCCAGAATTTCAATAAGGTAACGTACAAGTTAACTTTCTGTTGTACGTTCTTTATATAATGTATCTTTTATATGTAATAATATATAATTTGTTCTACATCTTCGGACAATATTTACGGTATGGAACTATAAAATTTGAAATTCGATATGGTCGTGTATGTCTAGACTTTTATCTAGCCTACTCATGAGTATACTCTAAATACATTTTCTTGTTCTTGTCCACAGTACATAATTTGTTCGATCCCCTCAGCACACTTAACAGAAACAGTAGGTCAATAATAACAAAGTATTCACCCCCCAATTTGTGTGTGCACACTAACTACATAGCCTATGCATTTAAAAAACTGGATAAAATAGTTTTTTTTAGTACACACAAGTCAAAAAAGACTCGATATTTCCTAAATCCTTTTTCGATTTCTTGACTTGGAGAAGGCGATTCCAGTTTCGAACGTGTATAAATAAAATTATTATTAATGACCAAGCGGATGAACTGTGACTACTATAGATTATCAAATAATAAGGAAAGGGTGAAAAATACACACGATAGAGATTAATTGCTATATTATTACATAGTAATGAGTAAGGGACAAAATACTAGGAGAAAATCAAAGTTCACCAGTAGAGTCTATTGGGATTCTAGTATCACTTGATTCCTCAAGCTTATTATTGCCTCCACTTTCTATTGTGTGGATCTCATTGCTGAGGACTGAATGATCAGTGTAACCGTTAGCGGTGATGTTGTTCTCCTCAACAAGATCAGACTGGTTGACTTTGTTGAGTGGTGCAGAAGACTCGACATTCACAACAGCCCCTGAGAATGTACTACTGGCCCCATCATCATCTTTATACTGGGGTACAATCGTGGGAGACACCAAAGTACCATTTTTACTGTCTGTGATTGTTCTCAGGATGAATACGGGACTCATATTGGCCGCTACCCATTTCGCACTTTAATGTAAATTACAAGTCCAAATATCAGTTACACTGTTTACACTCATTTTTCTTTAAATAGCTATACAAATAATTTATATCTAAAAGTCTATTAGTAGATAATATTTTAAAACTTCTCAAGCTGAGAGGATAAAAAAGTGAGACGAAACAAGCTTATTGTATACAACTATTACATTTGATCAACTACAAAAGTTCCCCAGAGGACTTAAATGATATAAATTTTGCCAACAGGAAGCATAGGAATCATCAAGTCTCTCCATACCAAGACTACATGATAAAGCAATTGTTGTTACATTAAGAAATCAGAACTAAAAACATACGACTATAGAAAACTAAAGCACATCATTTTATAAGTAATACCACCACCATAATCATTAAACAATTTTCAAAATCATCCTCAAGTTAGCAACACAAGTATAACTTATTTTTAATTAGGATTATAATCCAATTACACCCAACAACGCCAAGCATTTGTATGCCATAATATTTAAGGAATAATGCAAATAATGTCAACTATCTAATGTACAGTTGAATCTAACTACAGTACCTGTATTTAAACTTTAATTCAGGCAAACAACATGCCATTCTAGAAAAAGTTAGAGTTAAAAAAGAAAAGTACTAGATGCAGTTTGGAAATTTTTTCCAAATGAAAAATTGTCATTGAAAAAATGGAGAGATGCTTTTGTCGTCAATGAAGGAATCATAATAAGAAACCAATCTCCCGCAAAGACTAACACAAAAAATGACCAAATCAACCAAGCTGGAAGAAACACGTGCCAATTCAATACAAAACGTCAGAACTCAAACTGAAGCCAAAAGTTGCATGCCTATCGAATGAGGAATAGAGTTAATCAAAAAACAGAGGGTCAGACCGATAGGAATCCAAATTAAAATAGAGAAATAGTAGAAGAATTTAATGGCATAATAATTGGAAACCTACACAGTCCGCAACCAATCAATCAAAACCACTATTGCAAGGAAAAAAACCATCAGCGAAATCCAAAAATTTCAACAATGTTAAAAGTAAATACCATGAAAGATGAAAACCCAACCACAGCACTAACGGTTACGCAACAGTACAGCGTTCAAAATAGCTCTACACGATACATTTGGATTTTGATAGAAGCAAATTAACCTGTCATCAGAAGATGAAATAATTTCTTTGACCGCACAATTAAGGTAGGCATTCCACGGCGAGTTTGCTCGATAAGGTTCCAGAATCTCTTCCAAATCCGAACTTTTTAGAGAATTTTCAGACCAATGGCCGATGACAACTCTCAAAAATCGGCAAGCCTTAAAAGTATTGTATTTTCATTTTTTAAAAAAGATTCATTTAACCCTACACAAACATTCCACCTGATGACAACATTTTCTAAAACAAATCAAGTGCAGCGTCGAGAGCCACCTCGTAAAAGTACACAGTTAAAATCTTTGTCTTGTCATTTGTACAAATTTCGTCAGAAGTACATTAGTCTCTCTCTACAAAGTCTTTTTTTAAAAAACGAATGAATTTTATCTACCTGGTGTACTGAGGCCGCGTTCTTCTTCTCTGTATTATGTAGATAGTTTCTATAATACAAACAAAATTCATTTCATGTCACAAACTTCATTGTGAGTGAATTCTTCATCAAAAAAGTTAGGTAAACTGTAATTACTAAAATTGTAAACAAAAACAAGTATGTATACACCAACCCAATAAGACTAGCTGAATGTCCCTTATTTCCACTATGAAGAGACAAACTATGCTTTAATGCAAATTCATGATTCTCTGCCATTGTCTCCAGTAAAGATGCGGCCGCAAAATTTTCATAGTGTAAACTCTGGAATAAAAACAATAAGTTGGATAATAATCTTCTGTAAAAGACTTATTTTCATAATAAAAAAAACGATCATCCTATTGTATCCACTCTTCATATTTGGTCCAAGGTTTATCATATACACATGAAAGGCAAATAGAAACGTTTTTTACAACTTACTATATCAGTGATGACCTTGGGATCATAATGCTTTTTTAAAGCTCTCAGACTCCATTCGAGAAGTTCTTGGTTAACAATGGGAGACTTTGGAACGACATGACTAGCTATGGGATGACTGCTTTCCCGAGTTGTTTGTGTTTTGGGAAGTCCAACAATTTCTCTTAACCGGAAATATATATTTGATGGCTGCCGTACTTTCACGACCCTCTTTTTTGTTTTTATTGTCATCACTGCAGATTCTTCCTCCGTTTGCAATTTCCCCAGCTAAGTATTTATAAGGAGATTCATGCAAACCATTATTTTTATAAATCATATAATTGCATGACACAAGACTCACGCTAACCATTTAATTAGGCAAAAAAACTTTGTTTATACTTTTAGACTACACGTTTTAGTAATTTAATTTGTAATATTTACCTGCCTATAAGATATAATATATATTTAGTAATACATACTTGTGCGTCTGAGTTGAACCCACATCCATAACACCGGTGAGTGTCCTTCTCGATCACAAAAGTACAGTCTCCTCCACAACAAACGTCCGACGCAATGAATACCTTATCTTCCGTGTCAATCAATTCTAAAGTCCTGCTATCATCATCAGGTCTGACAAGTTGACCACTTTTACCTTTTAAAATGACGAATCATCCGTTATTTAAAAAAACAAATTATTCGATCAAGAAAAGAGTACCTTTTTCTATAATTAAATTACTACAATATTGGATACAACTAATTCAAATACTCACCTAAGCCCCAAGTATAAACCATTCCGAGGGAAGTTAGCACACCCATGTGAGTTGTTGCTACGCTTACCTAGAAACAAAAAATTCTTTAATAAATTTGCCAAAGAATGTGACATTTTCAAAACCAAAACGTTCATACTTTTGTAATCTCGCCGGCCAAGTGTGAAGTATCTATTAAAACTGGGGATGAAAAGTCTTTCTCTTCTTCGAACACCTGAAAGAAAACGAACCAATCATAAATAATTGGTAGATTTTTATTCATAAAGACAAGAATATTGAACCAAAAAATCATTATTGGTATACTATTTCAGATTGAGAAATTCCTGCTGCGATGGCATTATTCCTTTGTTCACGTCTCTTATGCCCAGACAGTAACGTCCTCAGTGTAGCCGGATTGAGTCCAGCATAGTATAGACGATTTTTCGTTGAGATCATTGCCTACAAAATAAAAAGACAACCATTTATTACTTTAATTTGATCACACTGAAAATCTCATGGTGACAATGGTGATGATCATAACAGAACAAAACTCATTTTACAAGAACTTAAACAAGTGTACACAACTTCTGCATTCATCCGTTACATCTATAGTAGCCAGTAGTTCTTCAACTTACGTTCACATTACATTTATAAAATCGACAATTAAGCCGGCCAAGGTAGTTTAAGAATTTTTTAATCTGCAAATGATCATGATCGAGGAAAATGGATGGAACGACTACTAGAGAATTCAATCCCAATGAAGCCTTATCTATGTCCACCCATCTCCCTGCCTGACCTCTTGAAATCAAAATTAGCCAGCATAAAATGTGTACATGGACAACTCTTACCACGCGTCAACTATTAAAGTTGAAACGGTGGTCATAATTTTCGCATTTAAATCCCATCACAGAGACTCATAACAACAACAACTTCCCTATCCACAATACAATTATATTATGTTATTAGGCATAGAGAACCCTAGACTAGACTACATAGCAAGTAGAGTGAAATAAAATAACTACCCACCCCCTCAGTGGCTAACACTTTGCAGATCTAGTGTAGTCTGAAAAATCTTTACACGCAAACTTGTGATTTCATCTCGATTCTCAGGAGTATGTACCTGTTATGTAAAGTACACACACATGTAGTGTAAGTTAAAAAGTCTTTTCCTTTCCATATGTATAAATACCCTCACTAGACCATTTTCTCCTGGGATAGTCAAACTACCTTGTAGCTAGATTTGTCCAGGTAAATAACACCTATATGCCATTAGTCATGGAGTGCTGCAAGTTAAGAGCACAATGTCGTGTCTCTAGTAAACCTACCACATCCACAAATCATTGGATTTTCAGTGTGTAAAAACTGCTACGAAACTTCCATATTTCTCCTCAAAACGAATATATACAACAGCAACAGCTAGTAGAGGACAATAATTATAAGAATATGGGTAGAGTCGTTGCCTCAGTGAATAATTTGCGCAGGCAATCACGATTTGATCATGAAGAAAGTGATCCAACTACCCGAACACATTCCAGAATTTCCACAGTTCCATCATTCAGTGGCCCCGATATTTACCCAAATAGGTCCTTGACGAGAGTGATGAGAAATCGTTCTCCTAGTCAAACCAGTGACAGAATCAAGGATCCCTCCACCACCAACATAGTTAAAAATAGTGACAATCAACTGAGTCCAATGTCTGGAAGAAAATATTGCTGTTCTGAATCACCACAAGTTGAGTCAAAAATATGGGCCATCTTTGACATTGTAAGTAGCATTTTCTTATGAAGATCAAATATCTAAAAAACGGTTCTAAAGACACGTTCAAAAAAAGTCTATTAGACTGAGTGTCCTACATAAATCAGAACCTAATCTGATAGCCTGACCTAAAAAAAGAGTCACTGTGGCCTCATTTTTTTCCTTGCCCTTTAATTACCAAAATGTGGTTGTTAGTCAAAAAACGGGTCGATACAACTGAACATAGTCCATTAAGCTGTAACTTAAAAAATTTTCCTTAAAATTGATTCAATTAAAAATTAAATTATGTAGTAGCCTTATTTTAAATTGTGATCCAATATCCCTATTCCAAATAAAAGCCAGAGTTTTTGACTACCATTCTACGTAACTTTCTACAGAAGTTTGTCAGAAGAAAGAAAGAATGAAAATGACAAATGTAATTCTGTTATTGTTTACCATTTAGGTCTGTGCTTGTTTGATTTTAATTATCCTAATCTACTTCCTCATCACGTTAAAGACAGACAAAGAATTTTTAGAAGCCATTGTTGAGAATAATAAGGAAGATGAGAGAGACCTCAAGAGATTTTTAAGCTATAGTCGTAAGTTATGTTTTATATATACTCTATTCGAAGAAAGTTTCTTCTAGCAACAAATATGGCACAACAGTTTAATAATTCCTTTAATTTTAATCCTCTCTAGCCCTAAAACAAGATTTAGTTATGACAGTCGTAATAGTGAGGGAGTTTATAAGTATACTACTGGGTGCCCTACTGTACTTGTCAGCAAAAAAGGTATTCTTCAAATGAATATTTGGCATTTACCCTATCGTACAGGGAATACATAGTAACTATTTAATAGTTTATAAAAAAAACTTGTGCTTGATCCTACTGTAAATCTTTTACAGAGAGCTCACCACCAATTGAGAATATGGCTGGGTTCAACATTTGTGGCAATCATCGTTGATCTGTTCTTGTTCATTCCCAAAATGACTTTCACTCAAAATAAATTCATCTACGTGTCAAGTATGATAGGCTACTTCCTGTACAAATGGTATGAAGTATGGATGGTGACACTTTTGTTCAGAGAAATCAAACAAAGTGACACTGATCGTCTGGTCGAGTCAAACACAAAACATATTGAAACAAACCATCATGCATTCGGAGAATACAACGATAGGCCTCCTGGAATGGGAGTGAACATGGAAATTGTACTTTCTCAAGCTCCAAAGAAAAATCAATTTCGGACTACTCCTATCACTGATATTACAATGGTTCAAACGAAAAGTCCTGTTCAAGTAGAACAGCTGCATCAACTACGTTACTGATAGATGTAAAAAATTAAAAAAATACATATGGGAGTGTACAATATCGGAGATCTCGATTTGCTAAAACAATATCCTGTGACGGAATTAAAGTGTCATTATATTAACCCACTCTATATTGTCTTTGTCAAGCTTCCTATTTGAATTGTTTTTAAAAACAAATTTTCGAGGCTATCATCGAGAGAACAAAATTATATGTACATAAACATAATCTTAACTACGTTTTGGTCATTATGTTATTTCATCTGTCTACATAACTTAATAAGTAACAAATTGAGCTACAAACTGACAACAAAACAAAATAATTGAAAATATTAAAAAATATACTATTTATGTGACCTAAATCATGTCTATCATTAGGAAAACACCAAACTGTGATTCTGATTCCTTGTGAGCCGTGCTGAACTAAAAGGATTATTAAAAGAACCTGATTCAATACTACCTTGCGTAATATGTACTGAATTCTTAATATACAAGCTGTACAATTATTTTTGACAACTTTAATTGTAATGTCATGCACATTATTTATGTCCATGGGTAAAGTTATAAAATGAAAGTCTGGCCATTTAAATCATCACCATCATCTCATAATTGGATCTATTACTGTACATCTATTAATTTTTTTGCATAAGGCATACTTACAGTTGAGCAAAGTCCACACTCAATACTCCAGAAAATTGTACCAGGTGCAAACTGTGACATCAATGTAGGGACCTTTATTTTCTTTAACTGTTGTCCTTGACCGATTTGCTAACGATTGTGAAAAAAATTCATGTACAATAATTTTTAGTAAACATCCAACCCGGGGTATGAATTAAGACCAAGATGCAAGTTTAAAACTCTGTTAAGCGCAAAAGCAAAATTTTGAAGTGTTACCCCAAAATGAGCACATCCACAGGTGTAGACATGACCGGTATCCGACAAAAATGCTGTATGCGAGTGACCCGCTGAAACCGCAATGATATTTTCCTGGAAGCAATTAAATATTTAGTATGTTCATCCCAAAATATCGTAACTATAAATTTCAAGATCAATTATCCATCTTAACGATACAGGTGTAGAAACGTACTGGAAACTCAATGAGTTGGGGTTTGTAACCAATTTCTATTCCACCATTTCCCAGTTGTCCTGTAATAATGGCACATAATTTGTTTAAACGATTAAAAAGTACTCCGTTCGTAATTACGAATTTCGTATAATTAGGTGATCTGTGAAATCATCCCATGGTATAGTGAGCTAATATGTTCAAAATGTTCCAGACTACATAAATTCACCAAAAATTAATCATTATTTACCAAAAATATTATGACCCCATGTCCACACTCTATGTAGATGGTCTATTGCCACAGAATGGTAACCGCCAGCAGCCACCTGAGTGACAATAACATCGGGTGCGAGGGTCAATGGAATTGGTCTGAAACGAAAAAGATTTATTGTTATTTAGTTTACTATGTATTCCCACAAATTAATATTACACATTCTGATTATGTCAACATGGCAATACATATTCATCAAAATCCGTACCTGTCAGTCCACATCGTTTGATTGCCCAAACCAAGCTGTCCGAATGCGTTACTTCCAAACACTAAAATTGTCTATATAATTGAAGGAAATGAGAAATGTAAATAAATGTGTAATGAAATTGAAATGTCCAAGACTATCTTGACAATAAACAACTTAAACTTGAATAAAATATTTACCCCACATGTTGTTAGCACTAGTGTGTGGTTAATACCACAAGAGACAGATTTGATTGAAATTCGAAGATTCGGAGCGATAATAACTGCTGTAGGAGATTCTATGTTGATCCTTCTATCATCACCAATACCTACGACACAAAAGAATGACAAATTTTGTAAGAAATTGCATTCTCTGGAAATGAAGAGAGAAAATGTTGGAAAAAATTAAAAATTTACCCAAACGACCAAACATATTTTGACCCCAAACATATAGCTTGCCGTTTCTCACGCAAGCACAATGATGATTTGAGCAGGAGAATGTTTTTGATGCTTGTTGCATTGTAGAAAGAAATGAATGTCTTACTGCAGCATGCTGGTCACTTTGATTAACTTCAGGTTGTGTTGGAAAATCAAGTAGTTTAGGTTTGCAATGAAAATTTGGCAAAGTAAATTTTCTTTTATCTGTATGGGAAAAAGTAATAGCAAACGAAAATGAGTCTACTCATGGAAAATTTATTTGTGCATTAGTGTACGTTATATATTTTATTACTTACTTCTTTGTATTATTTCCAACATTAACGTAATGAACAGACTGACGTAACCATCCAGCGAGACTCGTCCAGCATCCTGTGTAATTAATTATACAGTAGCAAATGGATTTTAAATCATCAATGTACTGAAATAATTTAATTATTTAAAAGTATTCTGTAGTTACATTTGTTACAGTGAAATCAATTATCTCAGTCGTATTAGATGTTGGAGAACCAAAAAACTTTTGTTGAAGCTCTTTTCGCCACGGAATCAAAACAATCATTAAGTGTTGAACATGTCTCAACTCAATTTGTTTGACGTTATTGAGTACAACTTGTCGAAACCAGTCAAAAATTGAAGGAGATAGCGTATACAAAGCTAGCCAGTCTGATGTCAAAATTTCCCAGAAAGCTACAAAAAAAATTTCATACCATTGTCAATTTATTTGCTTTATAGACATCAACTCAATTTTCCAGGAGGAAGAAATCAAAAATTCAAAATAGTAACAGGTAGAAAAGACTCACAATGCTTTAGTACAAATTCATGTACGTCTTGAGGTTTGTCATGAAGAGCTTGTAGAATTGCTGGATAACACATCCTACAAAGAGGGAGAAATAATTATTTTCAAGACTAACGCTGTGTACACATACTATGCTGTCGTTAGTAGAGTCTAAACTTTAATAAAGTCAAGGAAATTAAAAATGAAATGTACTGAATTTAGTAATTTACATTACCTACACATTTTTTGTACATTCGTTCTTTTGATGATAAAAAAATTCATGTGAAATACTCACCTTGCATTACCCAACATTTTCAGAGCCCACAGTAACTGAACATGAGATAAAATTAAAGCGGCATGTTGTGCAGAGTAATGTGGATTCCGGTTCAGCATGTTCCTATAAAAGCAAATGAGAATGTAAAATTGATTCTTGACATAAGTTCGAATTTAGACCATGAACAGATAACTTATTTCCATAACTTACTTGAGCAAATTCTTTGGACTACGGGCAATATCACCTATACTTTTTCCATGTCTTAAAAATATATAAATTGAGGTCAAATTAAATTATGGATCATAAAATTCAATTGTTTTAATATTTTCGACTTAACGATATAACCATTAACCATATTATTATATAAACGTCATACCTTAAATATTGTTCAACACGGGCAGTAAGTGCCAAGTTCCCCATCATTTGTCTGTCCTGGATATTGCCACTTAACTTTGCTTTTTGTTCTTGGTCCATCAGCTCGTAAAAACATAGTAAAGCTGTTATATGACCACAAGAGCCGAATTTCGCCAAGATTTTTGTGTAGTTTAGCTAAAGATAAGTTCAAAATATAATGAGACATGAATTCTTTCATATGAATAAGAGAAACATATTCTTGGACGTTATGCAAAGAAAGAACGTTGAGTACAGGTAAAGGTATAAAATCTGCAGATTGAACAATTAATTGTTGATTGATAAATCTTTGAAGCTTCTTTTAAATTATTAATATCGTGTAGGTAATACTACGTAATATATACTAGAAACGGAATTAGTACGTTAGTACATACCCCTGCTATTTTGTAATACAAAATGGCCTTTGCAAACTTTCCTTCTTCTGCTCTTGTGTCACCAGCCAGAACACAAACATTTGCTTTTGAAACATTGAGGGCACTGCCTGAATAGATAAACAGAAAGATGGTTTTAATTAGGATTGAAGTAGATGTAAAGGGTACTTTAATTGGGTGAAAACGTATAAGTGTAGAAAAAAAATTAAAATCAACTTACAAACTACATCCAGCATTACATTATTTGTTTCCTTCAGTAGTAATTCCAAGCAGGTTTCAATTGGCGATTTTCTGCAAAGAAATAAATATTTTAAAAGTTCAACATTTGGGAGGAAAAATGACATTGTACAATTCGCATGTTCATAAAATAAGTTTCACCAACCCTAAACAAACTTCATGAATCCCATCTTTACAAATTAGAAACACAGAGTATGGAGCTACACTTGGGTCATCCTCGTCAATGGGCTGGATAGATAAAATTTGGGAACTTGATGGAATCAACGCAAACTCTTTCAACTAGATAATTTAAAACAACAACAACAATAATGATGAGCGCTTATTCCGTAGGCTCATATAATTTTCGAAAAGTGAGATTCATGTATTCATTTACCGTTCCATTATGTACAACAGATATTCGAATACACTTATGCTCCTCATCAATGCCGAAAAAAATTCGTTGGATAACGTAGAGCTTGTTAATGTGATTGGGAATAAATACAGTTGCCGTTTGACGAAAATCTCCATCAAAAACCTATGGGAAAAAAGTAAACAATTTCAATACATTTATATGGATTGATTTGGTAGAGGCATGGTATGACTACATTTCATTTTTGTACTTACATCAAGTTTATTGTTTATGTGTCGAATGAACTGATTTTTTCCACTTATCCTACGAAGCAATCCACGACAATTTACATCTTCTATTGGGGTGAATTTGACATTAGAGATGGGAAAAAGTTTCCCGGACACTACTGTCGTAGTTGTCGTTCTAACTATTGCAGGTAAACTTGTAGTGTTTGTGGGATCTTTACTGGCTTTCCGATTGAAAAAATTCATTTTTTCGTCACTCAATTTTGACATGATATTGTCCCTGGCTTTGCGGAATATTGATTTTTTCTCTCCTTGTACTTCATGTGGTTCATATGTAGGTATTTCTAAATCATCTAGTACACAAAATACGTTAGAGCTGTTCTCCAACGAAACCTAAACAAGAAGGGAGAGAGAGAGAGTTCAGACAAAGATTACAATTTAATAATAAAGAGGCATTAAAACAAATGTTTGTAGAATAACACGAAGATGAATTATTCTTACCAATAAACAACTTAATCCAACATTATTAATGTAAATTTCCATATTACAAATATTATTTAGAAAGGTGACTAAAACTGGAAGGGCGTTCGAATGAACCATAACTGGTGTACATGAAAACAAAAAAGCAAACATTTTGGATATTAGTATTACAAACTATCTGTACTACGGATTCAGTAGTTAACTACACATTTGACTGATAAATGTTTTTACGATATGGTATATCAAAAACTCACCAAGTTTTGCATTGTCTCCATTAGAAAACACCATTTTTAAATTGTCGCGATGCCATACAACTATCTGGACAATCTGTAACAAGAGTAGAGTAGACAATCTGTATTACCAATCTGTAAAAATCTAGTTATTAATGTTTGTATATAAGGAAAAGAAGGAATTTTTACTTACCCTTAATTCATGAAGGTGAAAAATCGATTTAAAATCATTTCCTGAACCAGCTCCACTAATGACTCCAGCAGCGTTTAGTTCGTAGATATGACCATCCAGTGTACCAATATAAAGAATCCCATCACGATCCAACGCGAGGGCTGATATCTTTTTGTTGACATCATCAAACCAGGGTATATGTTTGAGTGTCCACTTTTTCTCAACCGGTCCGACTGTAGGAGCTCCGGTTGGAAATCCGAAAGGATTTCCAATCCCATCACTTAATAAAATTAAATCTCCACTTCTAAACACACACACACACACGAAACGAAAGAACAAGTTAAAATTTGAAACAGAAAAAACATTCATTACATGGTATTCTACGACGTAAACTCTAAATATATTATGACTTACGACTTGAGTGCAGCAGCAAAATAATTTACACCACCCGAGGATATTTTCGCATGAATTTCAATAGAATCTTTTGTGAATAATGGGAGCTCAAGTCTAGTTTTCACGGAAAAAATGTCTTTCGTTCCAGCCTCTGACCCCGTCATTTTTTACTACATTATGATTATTTTTTCGGGGATGGATTTTTTTTGGATGGTTCGAACTTCCCGTTCAGGCAAGGGTGAATATGTATTTGTTTTTTTCAAGGGGTCCTTTCTCCGAGAGAAATGAGAAATTCAACTTTGACCTACGAACTGTGAGAGAGTTTGAAGGCTCAACAATGCACTCAGCATATAAAAGTGTATGAATTCTTTTTTTAAAATGTTCAGAAAAGTTATTCGGTACATTTGTTACGATGTTATCACTAGTTACGTACTTATTTACTCATAATTTTCTAATTTTCATGTTAATAAGGCTACCAAGGTCTAATGAAAGAAATTAGCAGGCATATAGCTTTAAGCACGATATTTGTGTTAAATAGCACTAATGATTACTAACTATGAAGAATCATCGTTACAGAGCTTTTTTATGCCCATCAAAAACAATTAACTAGGTCGTTGTCAACTACCTATTTAAGTAGTTAATGCCTCAACTCATGGGTCATTTGATTAAAAAGTGTATTTTGAATAAGGATTTGTGAGGCAGAAGGATATGAATAAAATATTCTGATGGGGAAAGTCTCTCTTTGACAATTTTTTGTTTTTCCTTCATAGTAAAAGTCAACTTTCTCCACCCTTTGGCTTCGTAGCCAAAATGACGACGCGGATAAATTTTTTTCTTTATTTCATTTTTTTTATTGTCGTAAATGTTCAAAAAATTCTCAACCCAGCAGTACCATCATCATTCAAATATTTTAGAATAAATAACAAAGTATAAAAAAATTCATAAATACAATTATACAATTTAAACTAATTTGAACGGAACTACATTTTTCTTATCAACTTCACTTTCCCCAGTCCAGTAATTCCACCATGGATTGTCAAGATTCAGACCCAATTTACTTAAAAATTCTGAAAATGTTTCCCCTAGCAAGTCGTCATCGTCAATATCATTATTGAGGGACCTTTTCCGTCTTCCTATTTATTTTTGAATACACAAGCAAACGTCATATAAAAATTATTATTGTTTCAAAAATGAAAGATATTTTGTGTGTGTCCTTTTTTACCAATTATAGTGATTGCTGGTGTCGATGTCCGGTTAGACAAAAAGACGAAAAGACTGGCAAGGAGTCCTAAAAAAGCCAATCCTCCCAACAAACTGTACAGATCCAAATTACTTCCTTGTCCTCCTCCTCCAGACAGAAAAAAAGCTCTTTTCTCTGAATGTGTACTATTATGATGATTTCCAGTTGACAATGCTGTCGAATTTGAGACATGACTATTCCTGACAATCAAAAATAGAGCATAAGGGAAAAGTCAATATTTTTGCCTACAAATATTTTTTTGACACAATTTTCCGAATCACTGAAATATTTTTCTCCCTTGACCGCCCGCATCATATAATAAAGATGGATGAAGAGTGGTAAATAATAATAGTTCTCACTTTGATGTTTTTCTCCGGACTGTACTCACATCCCCTTGATGCAGATGAACTTGATACTTTCCAGGAGAGGATGAGGAAGGATTATTATTATTGTTTTGTGAGGGGAGGGGAGGGGAATTATAGTTGGCTTTTAGAATACTAAGAATAGTGGATTTATCACAATATGCAGTGGAATACAGAATCCCAAGAACTGCAATGCCAACAGAAAATTTGACCTGTCCCATGGCTGCCTGCCTTATCCCAGACTGTTTTGAGAGAGAAGAGAAAACTGAAAAACTTTTGTTTCACCAAACTCCTTCAAAATTCTTGTTGAGCCGAGCTTCAGTTATAAAAATGTAGTCTCCGTCTCGGTGACCAACTAACAGAGTTGTATGGTGAGGAAGCTCCATTTATACTTTTTCCTTGAATATCCAAACTTTTTACACAAGATTTTTGTGGGGAACCTGTCTATATCCTACACACACACACACACACACACGTGTACATGTATGTACTAAATGTGAGTTTAGTGTGGATGAGGAAATCCTCCTCCTTTTCTCCTCAATTCTTCGACAAGACTTTATAGTCTTAATTGAATTCCGTCGTAATAATAATAATAATAACTTGCATTCCTTGCTATTCCCTTTTTGTGCATTCCCCTCAAGTATTTTGGGGGAAGTGGATGAACTACATGGAAAGAGTTATAATAATAATTGTCCTTGCAATGGTCTGATTGCTAGCAAATTTTCCGGTTCAGTGGATTTCAGTGTGAGATGTGAGAATCCATACCCACTAGATCATCTTGACAAAAGTCTGTCTCTCTCAGAGTCAATAATGACACACACACACACACATTGTTGCAATGTACATCACATATGAAGATCAATAAGCATTAAAAAGTGTAGCAAGACAAATAAAACATGTCTGAAGCACGTAGTCCACTAGAAAAGTAGCACGTAAAAGATTCATACCAAACACATTTATAGGTCTACACATGATATATCATTTTATTGTATTGTACATAAGCACATGTAGTCAGGTAAAGATGAAGACGGAACATTTTGACAAAAGTTGAAATTGTTTTTACTTCTCAATTTCATGTGTGTGTGTTTGTGTGGGGAAGGAAGAAACGATGAAAAAATGTCATTTCATGATGTAAACGGCATCCTATTAAAGGAAGAAAAAAGTTTTCTCTCTACATTTGTCTTAAAAACGAAAAACCAAGAATATACTTACACTGGTAGTGTGTGTCCTAGTGCAATGTACAAAAATTATTATTTTCACATGAGTAAATGTGCAAGCATGTCGGATTTTTTTTGAAAAACAAAATTATTGTATCCCATTCACACGTTTTCCTAGACTTGTACTATTACATTACGGGGACTGGGCCATTGGAACAAATTCATCTCTACACTTGAATGTCAAGTTCGGATGTGTATTTATTTATTTATGTCGTCAAATCGACATCATTCCATCATAGGATATCAATAAGATTTGTCGGCACAGAATTTGTTCAAAATGGACCATCGTAAGGACAAATTGAGACTGGTTGGTGTACAACACACTGTGTAAGTACGATTTATTAGTTAGTCACTCAAGACACTTTTCAGTACCTTTCCATTTTTTCACTTTGAGCTGAACAACTTAATTACTGTAATAGAATTATTGAGAGTTGAAATCAATATGGATACATTGGACTGAAAGATCACTTTAGATTAATTAGTAGAGTTGATGCTATATAGGAATGTATCTCACCTACTTGAGGTAATCATGTTAACGTAATTAACTGATGACGAAGACGTCATTCTACTACTACTACCGGTGGACTCGCAATATCCATTGTTAAAGAGTCTTGAATGGATCATTTTTGTTAACTATACGCTGCATGTATTGAGCGTTAGTCTGTCTCTCTCTCTGTCTCTGCGGTTTTCACTTGAGGTTTTGTTTTAAGAGTCCTGAAACAATAATTTGACAACCACATATGTGAATATCCTTCGTCATTATGCATCATTATGGGTTGGAAGGCCGCAACCTATTTTCAGCAGTGTACAAAATTAAAATTGAGTATAAAATAAGAACAAAGTGACACCATTAAAGATGTAGTTGAGGACAAAAAATTTTTTTGGCTCATCTTTATGACAATTACGACTGAGAAGAATTCCCTCGATAAATGCCGGTCATGTCATTTTATGATATATACGTGCTAATAAACTGGTTTTTGCAAACTGCACAAGAAAATTCATACAGATAATTTAATGTTTCACTGTATTATATAAATCAGTGCTATATTTTTTGGAAGATCTTACACCATTCAATATTCATTTTGAGAAAGTCACTAACTAAGGATCTGTCAGGAAGGTCACGGGTCAAATCACTGAAAATCAACTAGCAGTGCTAGTAAGTAAGTATTAGCATGACATGTAATCCTTGGTTATGAGGTAAATTCCTGGATTTGAATATCAACTGACCAAAAATTTTTTGGTCACCGAATTGTGTCACAAAAGTCTCTTTGGACATAGTTTCCCCGTATTATAATTGAGCATTCATACATTTTAACAACCAAGGGATTGGCCTTTTTAGTAGCAAGTTTTTAAAGAAGTCATTTGGACATCAATTAATTGGGAATTGTCGTATTTCTGGTAAGTGTCATGCCTTTCGTCGTATATCCAAGCGTATGTCATGCAAATTTTATTTTTGATTATTTACAATATGTCCCTTTCGTTTGATGTGTGCTTTCTGGAAAAAGATTATTTAAGTTTTTGTTAATTGAACCAATGATTCATAGTGGACTCACTAATGAACTTGCCAAGAATCTTGAGAATGCTAGATCCGTGAAATTGTAATCATTAAATATTAGTATGCATATTGTCCTATGCGTAAGAATATTTACTTACTTACCAGTTCCCACTAGCTCTCCATGAGCGAGAAATGCAAGAGGAGAAGAATACAGTGTTGAATTTCCATAAAGTTGATTGGTAAGCGTGGAATGACGGAAAATTTACATAACAGTTGTTCTGGAAAACTATTCACAAATTCCTGAATCTATGCATGACAAAAAGAGATAACACATTTTGTATTCAATTGTCCATCCGTCTTGTCCCATCAACCCTCAACGTATTAAAGACGAAGACACTTTCATTATTATGTGTTAGGGACTTATCTAGTTGGGAGTGGCGAGGGGAAGTGCTGGAGTTTACCTTTTAGAACAAAGACACTAATTGTGCGGTATTTAGTTTCAGTTTCTTTCTCTCCTTCAGTAGCAGCCAGTCCCTTCTGTTAAACAGCTGGGTCAACTTTTTCGTAGAAAATAGTTCAAAAATTGTCCAAAAATGGAATCCAGTCATTCTAGAAGGGCCACAAGAAGTATTGCCAATTCTTCTACTCATGAGACTCCCTCTCAAGTCAATACCTCAACTTCTTCTGGTGAGTTTTTTAAGAGAAATCACAAATTATTTGTATTAATTATTCTCAATTAAGAATTATGTATTGGTATTTTCCTAAATGTCTAATCATTTTCCATGTGGTACTTGTGTAAATGTCTTCTAATATTAATATGTACACTGATTCAATCATGCCCTTTTATTTAATTCTCGTAATTTGCAGTTCAAAGCCCACTTACACCAACGAGATTTACTCGGTTTCAAGAAAAAAATGCTCTCGTCTCGTTGAACGACCGCTTGGCTGCTTACGTTGACAGACATCAAAAATTAGAAAATGAAAAGGCTTTCATGTCGAAACAGGTAAAATACCATTGCTTTTATTGGCAGTATATTCAGTACATCTACTCACTTTGTGCGCATTTATAAGCCTAAATAGGCTTTTATGTCCCTTGATGTAGACTGTTGATGCAAACCACAATGCAGATTTATTTTCGCTCCATTCTGATAACGTGTGGTTGAACATATTCTAATTTTGTTTTCGTGTAGCTGGCCATGTCGGAGGAAACAATGTCAACCACGCTCAAAAGGCTTCGGGATACTTACGATAAAGAATTATTGGATAGCAGGCGGATGATAGACGCAGTGGCAAAAGATAGAGCACGCTTGGAACTGGAGAATAATCAGTTTCGAAAAGATACTCAGGATGCAAAAGAAAAGTAAGCTTTATTACCTATGCATATTTACGATCAATGGTGTTTGAATAAATCCATTACCACAAGTAGGTGTATGGAATTTACATAATGTACTTAACAAACCTCGTTTATGATGACACAGTGGAGGGTATTTTGCGTAATATCTTTCTTTATTTTTTTGTTTAATTTTTTCTAGACTGGACAAGAAGACCAAGGAGTGTGTTACTACGACTAGAAATCTTAGCCAAATCGAATCCCGATTTCAAGATCTTACAGCTCAGAACAATAAACTTGTGTCTGAGCGTGATGATTTAGTCTATGAACGTCGAGTAAGTCCATTTGTATCTAGCACAATGATAATACATATGTCTTTTAGCATTTTCCTATGTCTAGTTGTTGTTGTGTATTTACTTGGTTAACATGTTATGAATTATTTTTAAGAAGAATTGTTTTTTAATCAAATTTTACTGTGCTTTTGTCTTCAGGAATTACAAGATGAACTGACCACCTTGCAGAAGGAATTTGAAAGTGTGAGGATAAAATTTGATCAGGAGTCTTTAATCCGTTCGGACATTGAGAATCAATTGAAGACCAAATCACAAGAATTGAATTTTAAGATTCGTTGTCTTGAGGAAGAGGTACCCGAGATTAAAATACAAGAAATAAGAGAAGTTGATGATCGTCTGAAGCAGGTATTTGTCATTTCAATAATTAGTAGTAACTTACTACTACTAAGTACTGTTAAAATATATATTACATATATATAAGACAAATTCTTTTTTTTCAAGTTATCTAGTGACAATAGATTCATTCTCTTTTTTTGTATTTTGTTTGTAGGAGTATGACCTCAAGTTTCAAGAGAGTCTTCAGGAACTCCGAGTCGAGTACGAGGGACAATTGAGAAGTAATAAGGATGAGATGGATGGGATCTATGAACAGAAGGTTGCTGATCTCAAAGCACAACTGTGGCGTGTCCAAAGTTCTTCAAAGTCCAAAGGCGAAGAGTTGTCATCGTTGTCTGCCCGGTGTGAGACTTTGTCAAAATCCTTGGCCCGTGTTGAATCTGAAAGACAGGACCATCTTAATGAAATCAAGGAATTGGAAGATAAACTTAACTCGGACCATGCAAAATTCTTAATGTTGCTCACGGAACGAGACAATGAAATTGATAGACTAAACGCAGAAAGAAATGCCTTATTGCCAGATTTTCAGGCTTTGATGGACAACAAAGTTTCTATGGACAATGAAATAGCGACTTGTGCAAAATTTCTAGACATTCTAGATGGAAGGTAGTGTTTTTTCAGACTAGATTTAATTATTTTCATTAAGTACATATTTCCTTGTGTGTGACCAAGTCTTTCTGTATAACTGATTCTTTTTTCTTATTCCACGTCAAGTTCGTCACCAATGGTTTCGTCACTACGAGCAGAGACTCATGCTGCAGAATCTGGAACACCCAACAAACGCAAGCGATCTTGTTGAATCAGCTCAATATGGGATAGTGAAGGTTGCATTACTGTAAAATTTTCTTAACTGAATTTCAGTTTTCTATTCAGAATTATTAATTTCTACTTATTTTCCTACATTAATACAATTTTATCCAATTTTTCAGTCACTTGGTGACCACTATGGATTTAAGAAATATGACATAATATGTGAAGTTTAATTTATTATGTGTAGGTGCTTACCTACTGTGTATTCAATTTACTCAAATAGAATATTGAGACGTTACATTATGAGTCATAATTTATGACTATGAAACTGTGTGGATTTTAACTTTTTTTTGAGTTTTTATTATTCCAGACATTTTTTACATTAAATAACACTTGCCCTGTCGAAAGACACGTTAATTTAGTCCAGACGATAACCACCTACATTATACTTACACTTTATACATAATTCAAACGATTAACGTCTGTAATGTCTAATACAATTAATTGAAAATAAAATTTTCATGCAGCATTACTATTAAAATACGTGTGCATGTGTGTTTGGGATTCTTACTGTGAATGTGAGGAAAATGTACATTGCCCAGTTGTCCACGTGTACGAGGAGCACATGTAGGACTCGTTATCACAGTTTTCTCTAGCCAGAAATCGCGATCGCACGGAATTGGCTGAAAATCGCAAGACACGTTCATAATGATGTTCTAAGAAAACAACTTGGCCGTTTTTGGCCAAAAGGTCAAGGGACACTTTGTAGGGCCCTTCAAAGTCCCATTTTTTCAATCCTTTGAACCAGGCTAGGGACGAATCCTGTCAGGGGATTTGGCTGAAACTTGGGATTTAAGTTGACAGGGATCATACCTCGGCTGCTTGTTTTTTTTCCCGAAATGTGACCTTGTGTGACCTCCAGAGGTCACCAAAGTGACCTCGCCAGTACCCGAGTTTTTTGTGCCGGAAAGAAGTCTATCCGACGTAAACAGTGATTTCAAACACTTTTTGCGTCTTTATGTTTTTTCAGTTAAGGCTTAATTTTGCCGCTATTTGCGAATTTTTGAAAACTTCACAAAATGCTTCAAAAATGTCTTCATCATGTCATAATTATTGCAGAAATTCTCCGATTTTCATGAAACTGGGGGGTCATAGTTGATAGTGATCTCTAAAGCAATCCTACAGGAGGAAATAATTTTGTGACCCCGGAGGTCATTTTACAAAGTGACCTCTAGCGGCGACCCCATAAAGCCAA
>WJFB01000897.1:0-43222 GCA_009870185.1 Pygmarrhopalites habei | reverse complement strand
TAAATTTAGCCTGCAATGGATCCCTCAAAAGAACTATTATAACGATCTGTACAATTAGTATTTTCAAAAAGTTGATTTCTGGAATTGTATTAGCTGCCATTTACTAACTACGATTAAAACTGCAATAGTTAAACACCGCCTACGGCGGTGGATTAACTAGTCAAATAAGATTTAATGCAATCCACTAATAAAGTGACATGATTTTGAGTTCAACATTTTTCTCTAATAGAAGAATAAACTGGCTATAGTATACAAGCGTGTTTGTTTTTATTTTAATTTAATCAGTGCTCTCATATTCAATTCCAACTGAAAAATATTTTAATTGTGGAAAATGTGTTCCGGCGACAATGAGAAGCGTGTTTTGCAACCACCCTTTAGTGAACCATGTGGCTTACGCGGTGTGTATTCAAAACGACGACAAAATTTTTTGGAAAAATTGTTGTGAGACAAGTTGGAGGCGAGCAATAATAAATCCTACGGATTTCCTAAGGTCATCAAAGTGACACCAGTTGACATTCAAGTTGACCATCACTTTCACAATTGTCAACTATCAAGACGGGGTTGGACAATGGGGGACTCGAATTATGTGCCGCCGTACAAAAAGCACAGATACCGTAGAGTGTTACCATCAAAGTTTTTACTCGGGGGGAATATTCGTGACCCCTTAAATTTGGGGTCACTTGCTGATGAAAAGGTCAACGAGGCAGTCAATGCAGAGACACCGAAATCATCTCCAATGCCTGTCCCTCCTCATCGACATGGTGAAGTTCCAGTTTTTATTCCTAAAAACCTGGACGACCCCCTGGGTTTACAATGCGATGCAGAGGAACCACAAGACTTTATTACGGGTATAAGAAAAAGATTCCACGACAAGTCTGACCCAATTGTGTCTCCCGTGATTCCGCAACCAGGCATGTATTATTATGAACAAGACAGTATTTATAAATTCCTTTGATTATTGACTACCTAACTTGTACACATGTGTAAATGACTTACTAAATATGTGTCTTTATTTGTTCATCTTTCACAGGCTGTGGAAGAAGGTACAGCTATAATCACCATAATCATCATAATAATAATAACAGCCATCATCATCATCACCATTATCATCACGGTCAACAGCAGAAACCTGGTACAAATGTTCAAATTGAAGGGTCATCCTCAGCCGTTGTTGGGAGACAACAACAACAACAGCAGGCCAAAGTTGGTGAACCTGAGTCTTCTAGAGTAGGAGGAAGTGAAAGGGCTGAAAAAAGAAATCTCAATAATCAAGAACAAGCTGGTGGTAGTGGTCCGAAATTTAGGAAAAAGGATGAACTTTTCCAACATGGAAATTATAATAGATATTACGGCTACCGAACACAAGATACAGGTTACGATATAAGACTCAAAGCATTCCCCAAAGGTAAGAGAGAAAGATTTTTGTCAAGATAATTATGTTATCAAATTCATAGTACAATGAAGTATACTAAATTCTCCAAGAAACTAAATCACTTTGTGTGTACCTGTTGTCTTTTTCAGATTTTTTTCAAGGTAAAGACATATTGGACGTGGGCTGTAATATTGGACACGTCACCCTCCTGATTGCTCGTGACTTTGGGGCAAAGAAAGTTGTAGGTATTGACATTGATATTCGCCTAATAGAGATTGCTGGGAAGAATGTGAAACATTACGTTAATAGTGAGTTTCGTGATCCTGATAATCCTGGTAATTTGAAATAAATATATTATGTCTTTTATAATTACTAATTTGGTCAGAATTGTGCATCATACTTCTTTATATAATTTTGACCTTTCAGACATTGTCTTCCCCCGGTGTATGCCTAAGATGTATGGACCACTGCATGTACCTCGAGGTCTTCCTGGAGATACAAGAAAAATCCCTTTTCCTTACAACGTTACCTTTGAACAAGTAAGTACTATTTTTATAATGTTATTATAAAATTAAAATGGTGTTATCAGAGGTGGGTATGACACTAACTTAATTCTGTTTTTTTCTTAATACATAGGCTAATTATGTACTGGAAACGGACGTAAGTGTATATTATTATTTCTTTACAACCTAATACTAATGCTCTACTGACAACTACGAAAAGTAACAACTCTTTTACATAATTTGTTTTCTCTAGGAGATGTTACAAGATGTCAAACCAGAGTTCGATATTATTTTGTGTTTGAGTATAACAAAATGGGTACACTTGAATAATGGAGATGCTGGACTGAAACGCTTTTTCCGGAGGACTTTCCTTAATCTTCGGCCTGGTGGCAAGCTTGTCGTGGAACCTCAACCCTGGTCTTCTTATAAGAAAAAGAAAAAATTAACTGTAAGTTTCGTAATTTGACGGAATCTATTTTTCTTTCTAAAAAAAATTTACTTGTTTCGTTTGTGACGTTTAAAAATCATTCAATTGTACAATAATTGTATTACTTGATCTGATTTCAGGAAAACATATATAAGCATTTTCAACAAATCACGTTCTACCCGGATCAATTTCCAGACTTTTTACTCAAAGATGTGGGGTATTGTAGTATGGAAAGATTCGCAACTCCTGCACATCACTCGAAAGGGTTTCAAAGGCCACTCATAATCTTCAGTAAGGCTAATGAACAAACTGTGGTTTGTACCGTTTAAAATTTTGTGCTCTATATATATCAGATATATACGGCAAGCTTTTTACAATATAATATATTCTATACACTAATACATATATATCGTTGGCTTGGAAGCAAAGTAGCCTATGTACAGTTGAGCCCTGACGCAGTATTTATGCGTGCTCCTGCTGCAATCTTAGAATGCATGCTGCGTCAGGGTTGAACTGTACATAGGCTACTTTGCTTCCAAGCCAACGATATACTTCTATACGTGCATGTTTCTAGTTTTAAAAAAACTGAGCCCTCAAAATAACTAAATATATATTATATTCCTAAAGATATGAAATATAGTCAAGATTTTGTAGGAAGCTAAAATATAGCAATATTATTATGAATGACCTATAATACTATATATTATACTATTGTCTGTTTTTAAAGAATCATGAATTATGACTGTCAAACTTTGTTATGAATTATATTATGTAGGTACAATATATTTGCGAAAGATTTTATTTCCCAACGTAAGGAATTTACCTCACGTTAAATTTTGAAATCTACAAAGCTCCATTGTATTTGTTCGAAGAAATCCTCAATAAATACATCATTCAGAATTATGAAAGCAATATGAGATGAGTAAGTGCCAGTAGATAATAACATGTTTTTTCTATTGATTTAATATTTTAGGTACATAGTAATATAGTTCTTGTCTTTAATTTCCTTAGACATTTAGATTTATAGAGAGAATTGAATTTTCGAAAAGGTAGATAGATTAGATGATTATTAGAAACATTAATTTCTTCCCAATTTCATGCACCAACAGGTTTTTGTACACTTTTGTCTTTTATCTTTCCCATTCAGCAACAATTGAGAGAGAGTATCAAAGTACTTTATATTTAACTTTTATGTATTTTTTATGGTAAACATTTTAATTTCATGTAGGAACGGAATGGCTTGAGTACGTATATTGTGGTAATATTTGTTTTAAAAAGTTAATCTCTACATATGTATAATGCATAGAGTAATACTTATTGAGAAGTTACTTCTCAGAAGTATATTAAATATAATAATAAGTTAGTTTCATGGGTACTACAAACGTCTTATTATGGTAGTAGAGTTATGACTGCATCTGAACTGGTATAAGTTTATCTAGTGAAATTATTTTTTTTGCGTGAAGTAGTAGTATGCATTTCTCAGGGTGACACTGACCGTGACCTAGTTGCCAAATATACCGAAGCTTCGGATCTCCGTCTTCTTGTACTTCGATTACGTGGTTGTTGAAGTGTCTGTTTTTGCAATTGTTGTTGTTGCTGAGAACTACTCAAGCTTGGATTTGATTTTGAAGACTCTGTTGAATGACTTTCCTTGACATGTGTGGAAGATGTAGATAAGTAAGTACTATTGTTATTATTATTATTCAAATTCCCTGTACTCAGTCGATTATTATTATTATGGTTGTGCATAACTGCTGATGTTTTTGTTGCCAAGTTTGTGGAGGACAGGGCTTTCATGGACGACTTGCGATTAATTGTTGGAATATTCTCATTGCTCGTCGAGTAGTCATGCGAAGGAGGTATGATCATACTCGTGGATTTTGAAGCCTTTTGTATTTGATTTTGGTTTTGATGACTATTAAAATTATTATTATTGTGATGAACGGCAGGTAGTGCGTAGTCACTGTATCCATATTGGTGTTTGGTTTGGGGTTGACTGACTCGACGTTGTTGCTGTTGTACATGATGTTGAAGGGTCAATGATGGAAGACTTCCCAATTCAATAATGTCTTCCCTGCCCGAGTATACGTAGAATGCGTGATTTCCAGCGTTCAATTCTGACCGTAACTGTGAATAACTGTGAATCTGAAAAAAGAATAAACACATTATTGTAAGTACAACCAGAATATCAAACGTCAAACCATATAATAATTTTTGTGATAAAGCTGAGCAACAATGTCAATTTAATATTAGTCTCCAAACTAGCTCTTCCGAAAAGAAAACCGAAGAGAATTTAGACTTGGTGTGTGTGACCTTCTGCTGTGATTCGTGCTATTACAGCACTGCTACATTATATAACATTATTGTATGTGGGTGGGTTGGGGTCTGAAGAAGAATTGAAATGATTATTAGTAGTGTATTTTGATCTATCGTGTATGTTTTAGACAGGCTTGTCTGTCTGTAGACAGATACAAGGATCCTCCCTTTATAATATCCTCATCTCATATAAATATGGTAGGGAGTAACTAATCTTCTAGTCTGGTAGTCTTTCAACTTTTCATGTTAATGTGTAAGAAAAGGTGTCAGTTTTCTGGACCATTCTTCTTTCTTGGCCTTATCAACATAGGGAGAGTTCTCAAAAGTCTACATTATTTATAACGGCTTGTCGTTCCTCACTTTCATAATACCCTTTTGTACAATTTAATGAGATTTTCTCTCCCACTCTCTGCAGTGCTTGTCCTTGATTAGATTCGCCTGGTTGAACAGTAGAAAACTGGAATCCCTTGTTCTGGTTACAACAGTGACTGTATATATGTTTTTTTGTTTGTGTGTACACTACACATTCCCTGATATAAAAGTTGAGCAAAATGTAAACATTTCAATTATTATGTAAGAGCAAAGAGAGAGAGAGAGAATGGAAGGGGTAGCGTTATTATACGTATATTGAAAACTACTTTCTATCATCCTCCCCTCGTTTATCATATGTATTTATATTTATACATAGTTACAGCATAAGAAAATGAAGTTTGATCAAACAGCCAGGAGAAAAGTTTTCAAGTTGAATCCAAAAGTGCAGTGTGTGTACACAATAAGTCATATAAAATCGGTAATAAATGTCAAATGGAGACTCACGAAAATTTTTTGAAACTGTAGTTAGACTTTTAGGTGACCTATTACGTAATCCTACCTACATTACACATGTTTTCGTAGAATTTCCTCCTCTCTGTAAAAATGCAGGGATATTACTCAAAGCTAAATGTGTTTGTTTATCACCCAACTTTTCAGAGTCATATAATGGTGACTATCATACTAATTCTGTCTGTCAAGTTTTTCCCCCTGAGCTTATTAACAATGTTACAGTTTTTATGATGTTAGTCTTTTCAAAAAAAATTTTCTTCATTCCCAATTGTTTGTTTTTTCTACACCTTTACTTAGACAGGCATTATATAATCTGGTGATATACATGGCTACAGTGTGTAAGTACTACGCAATTAGTCGAGTCATTTCGAGTTCAAGGTTTTGAAATGCTTCCTCATTATAAATGAGTGTTGTCTGATTTAATAAACACTTGCTTTTGTAAATCAGTTTGGTGGTTGTGATGGTGGTGTACATGGCGGAGTGGATGGTCTCGTGAGTTTACATCATTTAATTTTCCGAGGTGGTAATGAAAACTGGTGGATATATTATTACAGTGTGTGTAAATAAAGACATAATACATAAGGTAATAAACGTGTCTTTTATGTCTCCATTGTTTGTTTGTAGAGAGTGACTGTGGTGTGGATGAAGGGATTATAAAACTCGAGGGAAATGCCTTTGTTTTTCACAGAGTTTTAGAGAAAAAAATTTTTAAACTGAATAGACCACTGCTGACTCCTCTGTAGTTAACTTTTACAAACTACTTTTTTTTGCAAAATTTGATGCCAAAATATATACGAGTGTGTCGGAAGAATTTTAATATAACTATATTCTTCCCCTTTCCATATAACCGGAACAACACCTGGTACTCACACCACATGAACAACAGAACGAAGATGTCCAAGTAAATAATACTTTTTTGCGTTTGTTTGTTATCTTAAATTAAATGTATTCAAGTGGATGACAGTTCAAGAAGTGGAGATGAGACAAAAAAATGCGATAAGATCCTTTTACACTAATCCTTCCTTTGACTAAAGGTAAGAAGAGGAAACTCGGGGAAAAAAATAAAGTGTCTAACTCACTACTGGCGTCAAGTTGTTCTGCTGTGAATATTGTTGCATAATAATCTTACTCCAGTTTCCCTCATCATCATTATTGTGAGTATTGTCAAGGGTTTTGAAAAAATAGAGACAGAGATTGTGAGGAAGATAAGGGACGCTTAATTGACTAATATTTCCACTCCCCATAAATTCTAATTACATTCTCCAGTCCAATTAACGTTTCTCCACCACACACCACGTTGTATTGTCTTTTCAAGGGGGCAATGAAATGAATTTAAGAATACTTTATTTTGTGTCTCAACTTACTCGTCTTCCGGATATTGTTTCCATTTGACAGTCTCTCTTTTTTGGTAATTTCACAGCCATGCCCAAATCTCTGACTAGTTCATCCCACGGCTGGGCTGTAATTTGTCAATCAAAAATTTCCTTTATTTTTCCACTCAAAAGCCGCCACTTTAGCATTAAGTTCGATAATAATAAGAGCGATTATCTCAAAAATTAAATATTCTTACCTGTCTTTGTATTGAGTAAAACTTGGCTCTGAACCGTAGGATCGTTTCCATTTATTATACGAATTACTTGTCTTTCCACTGGTCGCGATTTATCAATTGCGGCCCTACAAAATATAAATGATTTTTAATGACTTGCTTTAATGAACATCTTCCTCCTCGCAATAACGAAATAGAGAAATAGTTAGCCAGACAAGAAAAGGAGGAACAAGTTAGAATTATTTAGTGTGTCAGTGATTCATTTTGAAAGTTGTAATTAGAATCGTGACTTGCATAACATGATGACACTGAGTGTGAAATATGGAAAGTATTTTGTCAAAATTTTTCAAAAAACGAACCTCATGAATCTCTCAGCTTCGGGTGAGTATGGCATGTTGTCAGTACTGCCCCTTCCACCTTTATTGCTGTCATTGGAATGACTCCGATGATGTCGACTCCTCTCATCCACTTTGAGATGATTCCCGGAATCGATGTGATTATTATTGACGACCGTCGATTGTAATGGTTGACTGAGGGTGGTCTGGGTGTACTGGCCCTCCTGCCCAGTCGCCTGCGTGTATTTCTCCTTCTGGAGTTGTTGTTGACTTTGTCTCTTACGAGATCTTCTCGGAGCGTTCGTCCCCGTCGTCGTGGTTGTTACGGGTTGACCCAACTCCCCTGTCGTATTGGCAGAGTCACTTGTCAACTGTTGAGGAGAACCCCACATGACCCCATTGAGTGACCTTTCCCGTCGAATCCGAATGGTGGGTGGTTTTCTTTGGGATGGAGCAGAGGGGGGTCTCCTGGACCGTGTCTCTCCATTATTATTATCTGTCTGTTGACTTTTGTCCATGCTGTCACCCCCACCCGAGAACCCGTAATTCATGGCCTTTAAAACAGAGGAGACAGCCTTTTGAACACGTTTCATTTTTTTGACACTCCTCTCACGTCCACCAACTCCCCGAGCCGATACTTTTTTTGTACTACTAGTGCCTAGCACACTTGTCGCAGGCATACTCACAGTCACACAAAACTAAATCCCCGGATTCACAAGCACAAACACCCGGGTTGCCTATTTTCACTTACTGTGTCTCTATTGTTTCCTCAATAATAATGGGATAGCACAACTGTTGCGAGGTCAAATTTGACATTGCGAAAATAACTGAAGAGAGAACACAAAATCAGAAGAGGCGAAGGTAAAGGAAAAAATTAAAAATGATTGTACTATTGTACTCGTATACCAAACTTTTCACGACTGAAGCTGAGAAGCAACTAGTTTTGACCAAGCAAAAGGTATTCTATTTTGTTGTTGGTAGATTGGCATAATATACAGATTCTCTCACACTGAACAACATATTAGCAAGTTCTCATCCCCCAACTCCTCTCTTTTTCCCCCCATTGTCTCCCAAGATCAAGGGATTGTACTCTTCACACACACACACGCACACACACACACTTTCAATATTATGTATTGTAGTTTTTGTGAATAAAAATATGCCAAGTCTAAGAAGCTAGAGTGATTTTTTTTTCATCTCTGCGGGTAAGCGTAAGCAAGATTGTAAATTCTACTAATTCTCCTACTAATGTATGTATCCTAATGTCATGTTATGTATCTTGTGGGGGACTCATTTGCATGAGGGGGTTAGGAAGCGACTGGGAAGTTGTATACATTATTGTTATAAATTGTATGTATATTGTTAGGGCAGGTTGTACTATTCCATGTTGGTCAACTGTTGTGTGTTGTTCACGTCGATGAGGAGAGTGACGACTATTAAAAACTTGATTAGGAATTCGAATCAGGATTCTCTCTCCACTGAGGACAGCTTCAGTCAAGAGGGATGGATTCCAAGAAAAATCAACTACTTTTTAGACGCTCTTGTAAGTATCTCTAGTCACCCTATTACATTGTGGTTAACAAGTATGTAGACACTATATTTAATACAGACATTCATTAATCGACTACGTGGATCAGTATCACTTGGATTGTCCACCATTCGTTGTATTTAGTGTGACAAAATGTTTTAATCCTGACCTACGGGTTTTCCTTCGAACGACTCCTTTTTCAATTTTCCAGTATATTTTTGTCAATCTAGGTATCACAACTTTTGATCATAGTTTTTACTACAAAATTCATTCATTCATTTGTGTAACCTTGTCCAAGATACAGAGAGAGGGACACACTCCCCCGACAGTTTGAGGTAGGTCATGGATTGAACTGGTCCATTCTTCCCAGAAAAAATATTACAAATTTTTTTTTACTTCTATCGAATCTTTCTCTTCGAGACAATTTTCAAGTACGAAGAATACATTTTAAAAATTCCTTCAAATTGACTAATTACAATCTTTAACAAAGTTTCCATTGAAAAGGTTCTCAAAATCCACAGCATTCTCTAGTTTTGTCTTCAATGTGACCGGAGACGATCAAGAATGACTCCCACTACCCCTTTATGAAGATACTATTAAATCCTCTCTAAAAAATTGGAGCTGTCTAGAACGACTCTTCGAATTTACAATAATGACTGCACATTCGTATCCTTGTACCTGGTAACTATCACATAGAATTAATTAATTGATTCTCATTACCTGTAATTGATTTGCACAGAGGTATATAAATCATGTAATTATAAATTCCAATTCTTCGTACAATGCTCTGCACTTGAAAGTCTGGAAAGATTACGTTAAAGACAAAAACTTCCACTTTCGTACATGCAAGGGCATTCAAAGTGCAGAAATGTGTGCTAAAATATGTGCATACGATTTTCAGTTGGGAAATGCCGAGCTCTCGGAACAATCTTCTCCTCATTGTTGTTGACGTCATTGTGTGTGTGTGTGTGTGTGGGATAGTACAATGCAACGCAAACTTCTTATTACGATGATTGGGGGGTTGTTCAGCTGTTAAACCAACAATATAACATGTTTCTGATGGTTCAAGGTAGCATCATCACGATCAATCCCACACTCAATATTTTGTCCCTTCAGAATGAAGACATTAAGATCATTCTGTTGTCGCAGATGAAGTACGAATCATCGACTAAAGTCAGAGAGAGAGAGTCTTGGTCTCTTCACTTGTCAATCTTTGATTTGTGAGAGACAAGACTTCATGGTGTGACCCACGAGACGACTGACGAGCTAGTGACGTCCATTCAAGTTTGACCATTCATGTAATTACCTTTTTCCGAGCAATGTGCTTTTCTCAAACTAGATTCTTTCCCTTCTATCGTCCTAGCTATCGTCAGTCAATTCTCACATTTTTTGTACACTTTCCGTGCCATTTTTTGTTTGCCAATATTTTACAGTGCATTTTGTGTACACGAATTCTGATCATATCATTCATTGCTAATATTCAAAGTTTTGCAGAATTTTGTAACGACGACCCCCACCCACGTATCTTTTTAATGTGTAAATTGATTGATTTATGACCTTCTCAAGTTCCAGTACAAAATGGATTCAAACTAGGATTTATAGTTACACAGGAAAGACGAGGATAATTTGACTGGGTTCTCTGTCCATCATTTTGACGCGGTGTGTGAATGACGTCTGAAGTAAAGCCACCCTCAAACTTACTTGACCTTCTCCTAAGCGTCCATTAAATGGAAAACACTGATATCTTCCAATCTTTATTGACAATCACTAGCGAGAGAATAAAAAATTGTTCCATCATCATTTAACTATGGCTAATCTCTGTATCCCTTCTTCTGAACCTGTTTCCAGTGATTCCCTTCAAAACGTAATGTAATACCAGGATCGACTCAGAACATGTTTCCCCCATCATAAAATCTACACAGAACAACATGTATTAATGCCCTAAACTCTTCTCCTCTATTTGACTATTTTAATTGTGTTTTATTATCCCCGACCGAAGAGATGATCTATATGCTCACAGAAAAAATTCATTTTTTATCCCTCATCATTTTATGTCGTAGATTTGTTTTTGTTGATTATGATTTGTCGTGCTGCCAGACAAAAAAATTTACGATGTATAATAAATATATTGCAATTCATCTATGAGTACTCCAGCACATCTGAATTATATATGACTAGCCTATCTGTGCAAAAAAACTAGTTGATCCTCACTCCATTCGATCAGGGAATCTGTTGAATTGTTATGAATCACAATTGGGTGATAGCCACAATTTGTGTGTGCATACACAATTTATATTTGGACATGATTGATTAGCTCTTAGTCACAAATATGTTCTTCACGTTATTCACAATGTGTTTTTTTGTGTCCATTATTCTCTCCTATTGTCAGCACCCTGTCAATTGAAATAGTATTAGTAGGGGGTAGTAGGAGGGACGGGAATATAACTTATGCATACCACTTAACAGATTAGTAAATTGTGTGAAGACTGAAGAGGAATCCTTTATTCGAAATTGCATCCTTCTTAATTTGCATGTATATTAAATCTGATTGTCTCACGCCATCCCCTTCCCTCTTCCCTTACTTTACTGACTACAAATACCAAAGAGGTGGTTTTTTCACACTCAAATCCAGTGAAACACATAAAGAGAAAAAAAATGAATGGAAATTAGGGCGGAGTCAGAGGACAGGTGAATAAAAAATGCTATCCTATCATCAATTAATCGGTATCTATTTTTAGAAATTAATTTTTAAAAAAAAGTAGGTAAGGAATTTGTGGCTGGATCCTGGTTGGAGTATTCCTTGAATGTCAATTTTTTGTTTCAACTGCCTATAATCTGGTAGATTGATTAAAAACTAATATTGAATGACAAGTTCAGAGAAATTTGGACTCCAAGTTTAAACTTTTTGTATTAATTATTTGGACATGCGGATTGCGGAACGACAAACACGGATCTTTGAGCCTCTGCCAAAAAAAATTGGGAGAAATGGAATTCATTTCTTGGATTCCGTCTAATGGAATTGTCTAATGTCAGTTCAAAAGACGGACAAATGATTCTTTTTGTAATTATGTCATTCTCTTTCTCCCCTGAATCCCAGTTTTGTATAATGTAATTTGAAGAAAGAGTGGAAATTTTTTATTATAGCCTCCGGGCCTCATTCTTCCCTTCTTGATTCCTTGAAAGGAAGGAAAATTCCAAGAGTCATTTTGTGTTTGTTACAATGGATATGGGCAAAACATGTGTGTTTTGCACAAACGTTTTTTTCCCTCTCACTCTTGACCATTGTGCAAATTACAACCGGACACTCATTCTACGTGTACCACTGTAAAAAAGGTTTCATTCATCAAGAATGAAAGACGGACGCTGGACTTTTTTCTGAGACACACACACACAGGTAAGTGCGTAATACTTTGACAGAGTCTCCATTTAGGATGCATGCATACACAAAAGTCTCTCTTTTCATACTGGAAGTGGAGACCATGAAAGAGAAGGAGTCGTTGATTGCCTTAAATTATTTTACGATTGCACTACAACGAGAACTCCTTTATACTACCAGGATTAGCGTGAATTCAACAAAAGGGATTTATACCCACTTTCCACCCGTTCTTTATGGGTTCCCTTGACCAGACTGTAACCATTAACGCCATGCACGAAGAATGATTCATATTTATATCCTCTGACTTATTCAAGTGTGTACGGGACGAATGGAAAATTTTGCTAATTGTAAAAATGGAATTCCCCTCCGTCTCATTCATTAGTGTGCTTAACTCTGGCTAACTAACAACTAACCCTTCTCTGTTAAAAGATTATGCTCTGATTTACAAAATTTCAAGAGACAGAAAAGCACTGAGAAAATGTGAGAAAACTAGCTTTGTTGGTTGTAGCACTGGAGTCACCTCTTCAACTTTACCCTTCAACTCGAATTGATTTAACAAACGATCATTACAACGAGAGACCTACATTTCACAGCTTTCACCAAGAGTCCAACTTGGGACGGAGGAGTGACATGATAAATGGCACGTCATCCCACATTTTTTCACAGTTTGACAGGTCAGCTCATGAAAAGGAGTTTCGCTTCCCTTGGACAGAAGCCATAAAAGATTTTTTTCTACTTTTGATCCGTGCGTAGCATTGCATAATATCCAATGAGAATGTTATGTCACTTTTGTACGTCCTTCAATTTTAATTATAGTTGCTTTTACACTTTATATATTGTATTTTCTAGTAAGTATTTTAAACGTCTCGAGTCGTCTCTGGCGAAAATAAAATGCAATGGCCCTTCTCAAAATAATGTTTATCTGATGATGAGTCATTTTGTCTTCTCTTCCTTCCCTTCTGGTTAAACCTTGTTTAGTTGGAATCATTCACAACTTCTCTTATTATCCAGAATGACAGTGCAATGCTCGTCAGAGATATTAAATTGCACTGTAGTAAAAAAAGTGATGATGCGTTTCTGAGAAGACCGTCTGCACCTGTCTATCTCCTTTCTTTTACATTCATTTCACATTAACCATTGACGTTTCAAATTACTATTGTACAATAAGTATGTGAATACATATTGTATGAAAAAATTATTTTTTCTGTGAATATCCTCATTTTTTACACCACATAGTTGATGGTCAGTTCCACTCTCGCATGTCCTGCTGTTCTTTATGGCTCAGTCAAATGATTTTTTTGGTTGAGAATCAGAGTGCGTAATCCTACTCGTAATTGTTTTTGTATGATCATCAATTGTTTTTTTTCACAATTTCCGGTTTGGGAGATCCACAAATCAAGTCATGAAGAAGAATGAATGGCATTCTTTGAAGGAGTGTGTAATTTACTCGAAGACTTCTAGAGAAGTTGTCAGGATTGTATCTGCATGTAGACCTCGTGTTCACAGTTAGGAATTACAGGGAATGTCAGTCATGATTTAATTTCAAAGAAAAATTCCAGTTTTGAATTCGTGTGACAATGTAGATCGACCTTTCTAGATTTTTTCGAATGAAGATTTCTCACTTTGAACTACTTTTTAGCACCTGATTTCTCTCCCTCTCTCAGTATCTGTAACATAGCGATTTGATGGGGGTGAATTAAAATAATGCGGATATGATGACGCAGATCAATAAGGAAATAAGGATTAAAAAATAATGCACCTCAAATATATTGGACCAACAATCGAAGGTGTCTCTAATAATTTAGGACAATATTGTTCGTGGTTCGTGTGTGTCCCTTGGATGAAGTACCCATCATACATATTATGTTGAATGTCAATCAAATTGGCTGTAGTTAATTTCTTTTGCAAATCATCCTCCTCCTCTCCCCATCATGAAATAACCAAGAAAAATTTTGAACAAAATTTTGATTATATAATAATTATTGTACGGACGGAGACGCCTGTCACAGGTGAGACACAACAGAAAGAATTTGCGCTTCTAAATTCTCATACATTAATTTGAATAATCAGAGGCAAAACAGGCACCACACTCTCCTGTCTGATTATTACAGGGAGAGAGAGGACATTTTGCAATTTACGATTCACCACAAGTACAACACACACACACACACACAAAGTCACGACCTGTAATTTGCAATTCCTCATTATGCATTACAATGTAGGTAGACTAAATGCTCCCTGTCTACTCCTCTCTATTCGTTAACTAAGGACATACTACTGTACATACGTTAATGTATTCAGATTACAGGTTAATTACGAGAATTTATCACTGGAATTAGCTTTGATTATTCTTCATAATTGCAAAGGGAAACATTTTGCCAAAATTACGAGGGGACAGAGTCGTTACTGCAAAATCAATCAAATTTTGTTGTGTGACAGTACAAAAAATGCACTGCACTCTTCAATCCAATACTTTGTCCATTGGTGAAGAAAGTGCCGTTGACAAGGAATAAAAGTTTTTAAAATAAATTCAATGTAAACAAACTGCACATACTACAAATGACGACTTGAGAAAATATTGAGCGTGAACTCTCTTCAACCACACGTTCATACACGGGGCTAAAAAAGACGGAACAAAATAATCTTGTTAACGATACAATAGAGGAATACTTGAAAAATGTATTACTAAAATTGAGACATGAAGTTGACAGGGGGAGGATCGTCAATCCCTCGTATTGTGACTCACAATACAAGGGAAGAAGAGTCCAGGAAAATTTGTCGTCTCCTCAATGATAAGGAGAAAACAAAGACCGGGTGAGTGTTTATCACACACTGTGACTAACACGTCCATTCAAGATTGATGATTGAGATGAGAGGTTTACCCTAAAGTGGAGAGGGCCGGGACACCTGGGTCTTCTGAATTTTTCATGAGGAAATGAAATGCGAAAATTATTCTTCAGAATTTCTGGAGAGGAAAAGGGAGCGGAAAGACACAAGGACTCTCCTTGTGTCATTGTAATCCCAAAAATTTGTGAACTGTCCAGAAAACAAATGAAGCCACGGACAGTTGTCTGTGGAGGAATTCCAACCTATTTACATTTTAAATGACAACTTCGGAATATTATTATGAATATCTTTCAAATTCCAGCCTTGACTCATATTACCCATTCTTGGAAAAAATCACTAATTTTTTTGGGAGAATGTGTAAAATGTATGCGTTTTGAAGTTTTGAAATCACTTTCATATGTAATAAGAATGTAATTTTTGTATTGCTTTAGGTCAAAACTGTAAGCTCTTTTAAATAAAGTAATTTTTGTTTTTTGTAAAAGAAAGGTTTTCAAAAAGTCGAAGCAAGCAGATGTTTAATGTTCTATTAAAATTTGCGGAGCTCAGATGCGATGCATCGCACGTACGCTAATGGCAATACAGCTTTAATAATAAGTAATGCATAATTTAATTATAATTAGAACACAATCAAAATGAATTAAAATAATAGAAGTAGCGTATTCTCACTACTGGCTAAAGGAAAATGACTAAATTAAAGAGCCTGAAATGACATCATTCTTGTACAAACTACACAGCAATTAAATACATTATTTGTTTTTTACACATGTAGGATTTCCTATAGGTTAAAAAAGTACAAATTTCTAGTTTCTCTATACAAAAAACAATTTTATAAATTCCATGTAACATTCCATGTATGATTTATCCTAAGTTAAACTACTTACATGATCGTTCAGTATTTTAAGAATTAAATTTTGACAAAGCTCAGAATAAAACGAAAAGAATTTTACAGAGAGTAAAAGTTTCATGCATGAATGAAGCAGAAGAAGAGAAGAAGAAGAGAAAGAGAAACGGAAACGTTTTCAGCCATTTATTAATAGTAAGAGAGATAATGTTTTTTTTTGACATTTGCATTTTAGTATGCAAAGGCAGATTGAGTAAATTGAGAAATAACCTGTAATAAAGGAAATCAAGATCATGTAAAAAAGTCAAGAAGAAGAGAAGAAAGAAGGAGAAGCGTCAAAAAATATTTCTGAGGTTAGGCACACTGGAAATTTTTGTGGGTTTGAAATTACTTTTAAAGTCAGGTCTGCCCTCGAATTCAAATCTACTGATTACCTTGAACTTTTTGGTTGAGGACACAACGTAGGAGTGGTCATGTCTCAAGTCCTCCAGTCTCTCAATGTGATGTCCGTCAATCGTGAAAATGTACCGGACGCCCCGGTCTAAATTAAGTTTCTTACTCAGGATGTCACAAAGTGTGTCCAAATTTTTGACGTCTTTTTTGGGACGGAAGCGATACTCCATTTTTGGGAAATGTTCATCCCCATTAATAAAAAAATAAAGTCGTTTCGCCACCCACTGGTCCATATTGTGTCTTCTGATAATCCCTGGGACTTTCCCACGTCCCTTGGGATTCTTTGTGTAGCTCGGACCGTCCACCTGTATCACATGATATTTCCGAGGAGGATCGTTTACTTTAGAAAATTTCGTTTCCATTGAACTACCACTATTACTAATACTAGTACTAATGTTTGTGAGGGGACTACGACTATTGGTGGTGGGGTGGCGGCTACTGTCATAATTACCGCTACCACTACTCACATTAAAAGTGACTGGAGGTGGGGGTGGAGGAGCAAGAGGGACAGCAGCAGAATTTGCACTAAATCTATTACTAATAGCTGTAGCAACAACTTTACTTCCTAATTTTCTACCTACTCTACTCCGATAATTCATTTTAGGTTGGTAAATCCGTGGAGGGAAACTTTCCCTCGTAGTCTGAGGAATTATGTTTACAGTGGTCGGAAGCCCTTTGACACGAGACTCGGTGGCTAGTCTAGAATTGGATGGAGGAGGAGAAGCAGAGTTACTACCATTATGGACAATCACATCGGCTACACTCTGTTGAGGAGTACGGTACAACTGGGAGTACTTTGTAAAAGTCTGATCAACTACTTGACTAGCTACGACTGTCCGGCTCATTACTTTAGAAAATTGGTCAACTTGAGGAGGAGTTGGAGGAGGAGGAGGATTGACATTGTCCAACTCGGAGACAGAACTGGAAGGAATAGTAGGACTTTTGAGAACCTCCTCTTCATTCTCATCTCCATCTCCATCAATGACATCCTCCTCCCCGTCAACAATGACAATTTGCTCCTCATCCACTTCTTCAACAACAACAACATCATCCTCCTCCTCATTCGGAGATGGTGGCTCCTCTTGAGCAACCTCCTCATCATCGATAATATAATTGTCTTCGTCTATTTGAGCATCCTCCTCCTCCTCAATATCATCTTGATGCTCTTCAGCATCCTCCTCCTCAACTTGAAGATCAACATCCTCCTCCTCTTCTTGTGGATGTTCTTCTTCAACAACATCATCCTCCTCATGATGTTCCTCCTCTGTGACCTCTTCCTCTACTACAGTCTCATCTACAATCGTGTCGGCATGCGGGATGGAATAGCGTGGTAATATTTCACTACCCGTCTCCTCCACCACCTCAACCTCCTCCTCGACCGTCTCAATTTGAGGAGGAGGCTCGTCAATAAGTTCATTGTCATTATCTGCCACTGCCACAAAGTCTGGTTCAACAATAACATTCTCCTCCTCAATAATTGGATCATGATCCTCCTCTAAAATCTCCTCCACCTCATTCTCCTCCTCCTCTTCTTGTTCATCCTGCTCTTGTGGTGGAGGTGATTCGGGGGGATTGTCATGGATAGACTCCTCCTGTTCAGGCGTCTCATGCACTTGTGCAGTCTCTACTCTTTCATTTTCATTATAATTATTAATCACAATATTATTATTAATTACAAGTGGACTCGAGTCTAGCAAACTCTCACTAGCGGTTCTACCGGCGGGAGTTGCTGCTGCTTCTGCGGAGGCTGAGGCGACGGCGGAAGAAGCTAAGACAAAAGGTTGGTCATTCTGAACACTATTTTGTTGACTAAGGACTGCATGCACTTCCTCTACTTTTCCACCATCATTCAAGGGTTCCCCCTCCACGTGAGCATTCTCCTCCTCCCAAATGGAGTCGTGGAAAAGGGATGCATGCAAAGGTGGACTATTATCAGACTCTGGCAAAATTGAAGCAGCTTTTTTCTCCGCACTCGCGCTCCTTCTTCCACTTTTTCCATCCTCAGCTTCTGGTCCTGTAGGCTCTACTGGAGGTGGTCCTTCCCCTTCCTGGGACACTCGATTCCGTGGGTCTTGAGAGTTGAGCCAGAGACTGACCCTTTCAGCGGGGTCGGCTGTCCCTGGATGAAGATTTAGATGGAAGGCACTGTCTGTCCTCTTGGCGGAGTCTGGTCTCATTTTTCCCTCTTCTCCTCCTCCAGGGACACCCGTTTTCTCCTTTTCTCCTCCTGGTTTCTCCTCCCGGTCGGCTGGACTTGGTCCTTCCCTGGATCGACCCGTGTACAAATCTTCGTAGAAAGTCGCGCGAGAGATTTCTCTAATATTACTCAATAACTCCCGCCTTAAAGCCACATGCTCAGCCTTGAGAATTTCTTGGTAGCTAACATGATTGAAACCGGAACCGGGTCCTCCTTCTCCTCCTCCTCCTCCTCTGATACTGGTCGCCGTGACAGCAGCTGCTGAGATGAGTGGAGCCAAATCCTCCAATTTTGGGGTTGATGTGGAACGGGTACGAGTTCTGGAGAGAACTCTCAATGTTTCATCTTGGAGTCTTTGGAGGTCAGACTCCAGGTCACTTATCCCACGATTCTCCTCTCCCCGATGCTTGAAAATGTGTTTAGAAACAAGATGATCAATATTATTATTGTCGAGGGGATGGAGAATGACGGACTCTAGATCTATATTTTTATTATCAGCGTCTTCTACTCCAGGGTCATCGGCTGGTTGACTCGGATCACCTGGATTGTCAACGTCTTCTGGTTGATCTCTGGATGGATCCGTCACAATTTTTTTACTACCACTACTCCGTTTTTTACTGTCTGTGTTTGAACGGCGGGATGCGGGGGCTGCACTGAGGTTCCGTGGGGAGAGGAGTTGGTAACTCTGAGAGACTTTGTGATGGAGGAGGACGAGGTCAGAGTCAGAGAAAACTTTTGTCTTTCCTCCAAATCTCTCAGCCTCTCTCAAGAGTTTGAGGCGTAAAGCTGGGGACTGGTCAGAGTCAAAAATGTCACCATACTTGGTCTTCCCGCCGATTAGAGACGGTGTGATATTAAAACTAAAATTACTGTGATTGTACTGTGATGTCAAATCGATGCGTGTTGGGTGGTCCCGACTGGGCTCCGCATTCTCAATCAAATTGTCCTCACCACCAACAACAATGTTCTCATTGTCACCACCACTACCGTCACCATCACCAATTTCAACAATACTGTGCTGCGATTTAAGCGGAAAACTATAGGAATTGAAATGATTGAATCCATTGTCTGGACTCTGGGAAGGAGTAGTTACATTTTTGAGCGGCTCTTGATAGTACCCTCGAATGAATTCGGTGTACTTGGTGTTCGTCCGTGTCGCGTACATTGTCAACTGAATTTATGACCCCGCCGTCCGTCCGTCCGGCTCCCAACTCTCCTCAACTTTGACTCCACCGCACCTCACACTTGTCTGTCAAAGACAAAACAAATTGGATCAACGGACGTGGAAGGGGGACGACGATGAGGAGACCACCGTCCAAGTGTGTGTGTGTGTGTGGGAAAGACACTCTCTGGAAAATGTTCCCTTGTCCCTGTCAATCAAAATTCATTTGACTGAGGGAGACTGTGTGTGTTTGAAAGAGGGGGTGGATGTGTGTGTGTGATGATTTATGTTGAATTTTGAACAGACAGAGCTGCAAGTGGTCAGAGAGGCCAGACCATTCTTCTGTCGTCTGACTTTTCACAGGACATTGTTCTTTTTTCCCTCCCTCCCTCTTTTTCTCTCTCTTTCTCTCTCACTTGTAAAGAAGGTTCAGAACCTCCTCCCTCCTTCTCCTCCTCATGCATTTGGAATGGCCAAGGCCAAAGCCCCCGCTAAATTATGGACCCTCACACACTTATAACATTTTGTCTCTCTCTCTCTTCTGTCTCACTCCCACAATTGGGATATTCTCTTTTGGCGCTCCAATTTTACACTCGAGTCAATATTAAATTCCCCCCCCCCCCTTGGGGGGAAAGGAGGGAAAGGAATTGAGAACTTTTATGTAATTTTGATGTCTTGTGTGTCCGTCCGAGATGTCTGTCCCTCCAGCCGGAATCTTGTCAATTTTTCACTTACTGACTGGAAGTCTTTTCTGGGGTCTTTTTCTCTCCAGGCACTTTTTTAACGGGACTTTCTCCCCCACACAAAAATAAAACACACACTCACTCACTCTCACAGTTCAAAAGACTTTGGGTGAATTTTCACCAAAGTTTACTCCGAGTCGACTAGACGACCCGAATGACGTTTTGTGTGTGTCCCACTCGTGTGTACATGTGAGAGGGGACAGGAGTGAGCGTGTGTGTGTTTTGGAAAGAACAGGAAAGCGCTTCTCTGTCCAGTGGAGAAAAGAGAGAGAGAGAGAAACGAGAGTGGTTCCACACTCTATACTTTTGATCGAAAAAAGTGGTATGTTCGTTGTGACAATTTTCTGCGCCTTCCAATACATACACCTACCCTCCGATATAAAGACGAGAAAAGAGAGAGAGAGAGAGAGTAGGATGGCCATGGCCTATCTTGTCCACCTTTCTCGTACTTTGCATCTCCCCGTGTGTGTGTGTGTGTGTGTGTGTGTGTGGAGTGAGTGTGTGACAATGGACAATTATGTAAGGTGCATGAGGAAGGGGGGATTTATACTTGTATGTTGTGTAATAAATTGCTTTTTATTGCATACACACATAGGGACACCTAAGGAGAGAGAGTGTGTGTGTATGTAGGGGGAAAAGAGGGGGCAGTTTAATCACAACTCATTGTTCCCCAATACAACAACTCGAAGAGTGTATCGATAATAATGCATGTGGAGATAGTCAAGAGGGGGGGGGGGGGGGGTATTGCGAGGACGGACCACTTGTTCTTTTCGACTGTCACACATACATTGAGAATACATGGGAGTACAAAAGAAAGGAAAGAGGAGTTGTGTACAGTTTGATGACGACAAGTATTAGCTCTTCTACTCAAATATTTTTTCTATTATGTACAGTCGGCCTTAGAAGAGGAGTAGGGAAAGCTACGTCGGATAATAGTATGTATTGATTCTGTTGCTGGATACCCGTCTACCCGTCTTTTCCCTTCTCTTGCCCGCTGTACAGCAGGGGGGACTCTACACACCTGTATTTATATCCATTGTGACTCTCCGTGCGTTATAGTATATATAAAACATATAACGTAGTTGGTTTAATCAAGTCCGGAGAAAATGAAGGATTTTCCCGCGACGATTTTGAATAAAATTCCATTTAATCCTCGTCTTAACTCCTCTCTGAAAAGTCTAAATTAGAATTCCAGACATCCACTGCATGAGATGTTTAGCCTCCCGGGTATTAAGCAACACAAAATACGGTACAATGTCTCTCGGATTCAATTCGTGTGTGCGTGATGCCATCAGGATAGGTTTGAAAAGAAAGAGGGACAGGAAAACCCGGGTGGCTCATCGTGTATGCAGTTGCAGGGACAAGGGGAAAGCTATGCTCGTCCTCACTCTCTATAAATGTATTTTTCCTTCTAACCAGTTTAAGTATGTACAGGAAAAAATAAGAACGAAAGAATTATATTGGAAACTAATGACAGAGCCTAGGCCTATCGTAGAATAGTCGCCAACCACATGTACACACACACTCTAATGTATATTTGATTGTACGAGTTATCTCTCTCCAGCAGATTATTCACGATCCACACACACATACACTGTGTGTGTGTGTGTGTGTGTGTGTGTTTCCTTGAAAAAAGACATTGGACGTTACATGGAGTCTCCAAGTCTCTCCTTACATACATTTTTGATTGTGGCCATATGGAACGTACATGTCTGTTGTGTACAAGTTTAGACTTGACAATTTACTCATTCATCTTGTCATTGTTGCTGTTGCTTCCTTTGATTTTTAAACCATTTGAATGTTATTGAGGGATGTACCTATATACACCTTCGAGGATACATCCATGTGGACAAAATGCAGTACTTTCATGACCACATCAAAGGATTAGTTGGAAGGAAGGTGAGTAATCGTGGAGAAAAAAAGAGTTGAGTGGAATCAAATATTTAGAGAGTTATTTGTATTTTTCCACTAACCCACTGTCCTTGTGGATGGGCTGACCGATACAAGAAAACTGTGTACAAGCGTATTGCGAAAAAGTACAATATTTTGAACATGCTTTTCAACTCTCTTTATTGTAGTCTCGCTTATTGAGGAAGGTTTGGCTTCTCCTTGTAAGGTGTAAATACTCAATGCCATTGCCAAATTAAAAGATATCGTACTGTTACTGTAGTAAATGTATCGGGGAGGAGAAGGGGAAAACTGCCTTTTTACTGCACCACTCGTTCATTTCATTTCCAAAACAAGACGCATGTTTTCATCCCAATCAAATTGGGTAAATAAAATTGCACTTCTTTGCATTATTCATTCCTTCCCCGTATAAATGGCAAAAGAATATGAAGGGAGGAGAAGAGAAAACCCAAGGAACTGCAATTTTACTTCTTACCAACTTTCTTTTTACGAAACAGGAGAAAGAAAGGAAAGTAACACCACCACTTTCACTTTTTATAGGATAATTAAAAAGTTTTTCTTCCCTTGGTTTGTGTGGTTTGTGTGTGTGTGTATGTGTGTAGTTCATTCTATTTACTATTTTACTCCCCTCTAACTTTTAGTTAACAAGATATTTTTTCTCTTTCTCTGTTTACTTTTACTTGGTCCCAAACGACCTTGACACATTTTCTGGAGAGAGATTAAAAGCCGGAGGAGGAAATGAAGCCTCCAATTTTGTTCTTTCTCTCTCGCTCCCCCATCATGAACTTTTTTGGGAGGGAGAGAAACTGAAACAAGGAATATGTTACTTCGAAAGAACAAGTCAGGGCCAAGAGAATGACACACTGTTGTGTGTAGGATGACATGGTTTTCAACTTGGTTTCTATTAACTTGATTATGAATAATTAAAAAGCAACTGGAGGTGGTCATTTCTTTTGTTATTCCCACATTTTTTTGTTTACATCGTGCTGGAAAGTAAGAAATTTTTTTTTCAGAAATTACATTTCCTCATTTCTCTGGAAATCATTATCTCCGCCTCTCAGTGGGGAAAATGACTTTCTCTCAATTGAGAGAAAACAGGGGGGAGAGAATGGGAGTATGAATTACATGTAAGGAAACATTAGGAATGCATTTATAATGTGAAGAAGATAAGAGAATTTGCAAATTAAACTTTTACCTTTTTGAAAAAAAAGTCTTGCGAGAAAATTACAGGGAAAGTGTGTCTTCTTTTCCGTTTTTTACATACCTACCCAGCGTTGTCTCTTTTCTGTTGAAAATCTCCCTTTCTTCACATCCAACGTGCGTTCCTCCCTCAAACTAATAATCCACTGTAGACAGACAATGAGTTGAGTGTCCATTAAGTAGATCCATTAAAGAGAGAGAAAGCTCATTTACTTGTACGCCGAGAAGAAGAAGAAGAGCACACAATCATTCTGATACTCACCAATGCAGTACAGTGGAGTCGTAGAGTCGACAGTTGATGGGATGTGTAATTTAAGCAATAAAATGGTTGTATAAAAACATTATCCTACTCTCAATTTACTTTTAAACCCGAATTCTCACTAATGGCCTTCACACGCAACTCAATTTCTCTTCTCTCTTCTTCACAACCACCAAACTCGTGAAAATATCAGTGCGTGTGTATTTAGTGTGGAAGTTTGAATGGGAGACGATATAATTTTAAAGAAAAGTGCGTTCCCTATTAGCATATCCTCAATTGTTATTATTTAAATTGGACGGATTTACATTAAAATGCAAAATACGAACAGAAAGTTCTTGGACAGCGTCTATTGTGAAACACTTTATTTTAGTCGTCACACACAGAACAGCCAGACACAACAACACAAAAATATGTTTACACGACAAATAATAACACTTTGAAGATATTATCTCAAATCTCATTAGAAAGTTGAGCAGGTGGGTAGACGCGTGGGCGGAGGATTTTTACACATTTAACAGTTTTTTTAGAATAAATTGGGGAGAAATTTGGATGATTATGTGAATAATTAATTAATATCGTGTAAAACTCTTGTTTTCTCTCCAATCGTGTCCATCATCCTGTTCGGAATCCTTTCTTGGGTGAACTGAGAGGGCTGAATGAAAGTTTTTGCATTTTTTGCATTCCAGTTTACCCAGAATGAATAGAGTCAAAAAAGAAGGGGGGATGGTGGTGGTGCGGAAAGTTTTGCTTTGATTTGCAATCTACCTACATCTAAAGAGAAGAAAATGTATAATAGTATATCCTTGTCATTCTCTCTCTCTCTTTCTCGTTATTACCATGATGGTCTACATTTTTCCCATAGTCCATGACATGCATGCTTGTACCCCTAAAAAATCACCGTCTACCCTTCCACACACACACACATACGTACTGCGATTTTGAGAGAATATAATAAAGTAAACATACATACATGATGACAAGAAAGATTGTACACAAATCTGTACGTAGTAGTCGTTAGTAGTACGAGGAGTCGGAGGACGGTATAAGAAAAGTAGAGAGAAAGTCTTGAATCCACTGTTCAAACAATCCGCTATACTTTCTATACCACCCCTCAACTGAATCGTGTGTGTGTGTACGTGTGTGTACATGGAAGTTCATAAAATCCCGTGCAAATTTTCATGTGGATGAGCTTTTTCTTGAATTAACTCTCTCACTTTCTCCATACCCGAGAAATCACACAGGTCGGGGATTTTCCTTTCTTACTTTCTCCATACGGTCGTAATGGACTTGGCGCATGTTTCCCCCTCCTGTTTTTTCTCACAAACTTTTCTCTACTTTCCCCCAAATGAAAATCTGTATGCTTGTGTGTGTGTGGATTTTTTTTACAAACGTTTTCCCTGAATGAACAAAGATGGTTAAGAAATTTCACTTTTTCATCTTTTTCCTATTTTTAAAAATCAACTTGGAAAATATTGCATGTAATTGTTTTTGTCAAAATTTGAATTCCATCCTTTATTCAGTGTAGCTATTACATATTTTTTTATTTGAAACAATTTTTCACGAAAACTGTATGGATGATTTATTATACATAGGAATGTTGTGGATATTTCTCCCTTATTGGCCCTCATCTTCCAAAATCCTCCCAGGATTGATGCGTCCAAAACATTTCAGAAAAACTGTGTCACTGTGATTTCCCTACATATTGAATCAAAGTGTTGCTGTTCTTGACTTCTCTGTGTGTCTTTTTTTGTGTCTGGAGGATTGACAATGAAAATGGCATGACACACATTTTGAGAAAAAATATGATAGTCTTTCTCTCCCGCTTTCTCTCCTTTTAATCCATGCATGAGGGACACAATGGTCAGGTGGGGACGTGACTAATAGTTGTAAAATATACAGTGAAAACAAAACAAGGAAATGGTATGTACTGTGTACATACGAATTCACATTCACATTCGTATGTTTGTGAGACGAAACTGGGACAGGGTGAAAATGTGGAAGCTACACAGAGAAGACAAGACAAGGAACTCGTCCTTCTTTTCTCCCCCCTTTTTCTTTGGGTTGTTAACAAAAGGATGAAATAGGGGGAACGTCAAATGATCATTCATTCCCTTTGATACCCAAAATAATAACAATAGACACAGATACACATATGCACAGAGAGAGAGAGACAAGACGAGTGCAGAAGAATACACAAGAGACATTCGGAAGACTGACGAAGAATGACATGAGTTGAGCACACGCAAAGTCAAACCCAAAATACTTTTTTCCCATTGTCTGTCCGTGTGTGTGTGTGTGTTTGTGTATTTTATTTTCGTCCAACCATCCATCTTTATCATCGCCCTCCCTCCTCCTTCTTCCTGGTACAAAGATATGGACAAATGGGAGAGAAAGCCAAAGACGGAATTAACATTTCTCCCATTTATTCCCCAGACTGGGTGACATTTATTGTGGATTCCACCAATTTCATCAATTATTTGTATGTATTTTTGTACGTGAGTCACCTCCATTCTCACCATCACCCTTTTTGGCTGAGCGTGTGTGTGTGTGTGTCAAAAGTCAAAATTTAATCAATTGAGCCCAAAATTTCGACAAATCGTCCGAGTCCTCGTGTCCCAAATATATATTTCTTTGTCATGTGTCTTTCATTTCTGGTGAATCAAGATGGCCTGAGAAAATTGTGTCAAGGGGAAAATATCCGAAAATTTTATATTTATTATCTTATTTATTCTGATGAGATTGACCAGGATGTTCCATGATAGTCACAATAGAAAGTTGGGTCATTTCATCAAAAAGGAGAATATTAACTTTCAATTTGTCATCATCCATTTTTCCACGTAACAATTTGTTTTTGATGCAATATTTACAAAAGCGTGACAAAATAATGAGATATTTTAATGAATAATTTTAATGCTGTTGACAAAAAGAACTCCTTTGAAGACCAACCCTGGTTCCTTTTGTGACCCACATTCTCAGATCACTATTTCGAACATCAGAGTATGAAAAAAATCTTTGGAGTTTAATTATAATTTTTTGTCCTATTTTGACTAAATAGCCAAAATATTAAACCTTTTCCTTTTGTCTCCTACACCATTGGAGAATTCAGTTCTAGCAACTCCCCCAGAAAAATTGTTTTCTCTCAAGCTTGTTGATGCTAGCAAAAATAAATTTCGGTTTTCCTAAAATTAAGTCGACGCGTGTGACGTGAGGGAGAAAAATACCGTAAAATTGTGAGTAGAAACAAATACCAGCCCATCTATTTGAAAATGAGGTTGAACTGTTTAACTGGACCCGAATTTTGTACTGGGCCAGTTGAACGGTGTGTAAATCGAAATCCCACGCTTGGTACCCACAGCTCCACTGTAATTTTTCAATCATTTAATATTAAACGAATTGGCAAATCGGGAGAGTGATGGGGACACGAGGAGACTGGACCTTTGATCTTTTCAAGACATTTGCAAGGTCAATCTTATTCTCTCTTTGTTTTCTGACACGTAATAGGAAAATAGAGAGTGCATGGGGCATCGAAACATGTTTTTCAGAAAAGAGCCACAGGGGGAATGCAATTTACAAATTGGGTCATTTTACCGTCTACTGTTTGAGTGTGAAAGTTCCCATCAACTGTTTAAAAGTATGCCAACTTGTACTTGTAGTGTCAAGATGGAGGATTTTTTTTGGAAAAAAATTCTATTATTTTAAGTGGGTTTTTAATAATGGAGTGGAGGAAGTGGATGATGACTCTCCCAAATTCGAGTGTAATGAACCAAATCCAGCGAAAGTATGGAAATGGAGGGCAGGTGTTGTGGTGGATGGAGATGATGAACTTTTGCCAGGCAACCCCGACACAAGTCACATGACTCCCCTCTTTCCCCGACTCTTGCTCTTGTCTTTCCGACTAACATGAAAGAAAAAGGTTCCCATCCTTCCATTTGGATCCAGCTCCAAGTAAAGTGCCAGGCGAGTAATTTGTCAGTTACCCGCACAAACACGCTCATTCCGTTTGTTTGTACCTCTTCTCCCTCTCCCACTCTCTTCTCCCTCTCCCATATCGTTTCCGGGTGAATAAACTCTAATAATATATTAAAACACTCTCAACTGTCTTCTTGGAAAAAGAAGAAGAAAAAGAAAAAACGACTGACATTATCCTCCTAATAATTAGTCTACATTACTTCAAAGAGTTCAACCCGATTTGACCTCAATCCACGCCCCTTGTCCAGGCTCCGTGCCAAAAAAATGATGAACGAAAAAAATCGTCAAAAAATATGACATTTATTAAGTTTTTAGTGAGTTCTTTAGCCTCAGCCTCTAGTCTTTCACTTATGAGAAGTCACATTTAAAAATATTTTGAATAAAATCAAAATTAGCTCATGACGACTTGTACTGTTACAATTAATTAAATTGTCAATACAGTCGGATTTATTTCCATGATTAAGTATCATTATTTACGCAATAAAGTCTGAATGATTGTCAATAAAGTCAAACATAACATGATAAGATTTGCCGAAAATTTATGGCTTTAATTTGCAGATTGTACGTAGTGAGGAATCGTGATGATAGACACATGTCATAGAATAAAGAGAATTACTCATTTTTGGACAGAGTCAATGCCAGTCATAAATATTACGTAAATAAATTCCCTCCTGTAGTGCCTTTGAATTTGAGAGAGAAAGAAAAACCTGGAAAAGGGGGAAAAAGAAGTGCCTCAACTTTTCCCTGGTCAACCTTGGAAACTTTTCCAGTTGGAGAAAACTTTATCATTTATTCCTGTCCTTGTTATTCGAGATGACCTACATCCCGTCATATAAAATGTGAAATATTACACTTCATCACAATTTTCTCCTACCATCCACACACACACATATATATAGTTTTTAAAATAATAAGGATGAACATGATAGCATAACACGATCATATAAATGCGGATTAAGTTCACCTGTCTCGCCAAACTCTCCTACTGTAACTGTACTGGACACACACACGTGTACAGTCAAACACACACGCGGCTGGATTCCTCAATAAAATTCCCATACACGGGTCTATGGTAGACCAGAAAAAGGTATGCTAGTGGAGTGAAAATTGGGGGAATCAATAAAAACGAGATATCTCTGCCTTCCTCATGGACAAAGTCAGGAAGGGAACTCAGCCACAAATTCTTACACACACACACCCTCCCATTTCTTTCATCTGTCCGAATTCTCAGAGGTTTGCAGAAGAAGGATTTTCAACTCCAAATTTCTACCCTGCCTATTCCACCTACCAGCACCATCAACAAATTTAGCGTAATTATTTTAAAAGATTTTAATTATCACACTATCATTTTACTAATTTTTTAATTTGCAATTCCGATTCAGGATGGCAAATTTGAGTAACAACTCTTCAGGTTTCATCTCTGCCCCCTCCACCGAGAGTGAGGAGGAGCAAGATGGGACAGGGAGTACTGACGAGTCATCCGTGGTCACAATCGGTTCGTTCCGTTCCTTCATCGAGAATCATACGCGACCCTTCACCCGAGACTACGATCTCTTTGCGACCTCCTATCTTTGTGATGACGTCCCATTCGACCACATCCTTTGTGATGACTCGGACTCCGTCCAAGACATTCAAGTCAAATTTGTGGAGGCTGTCCCAATTCAAAAATATTTCATTCAACAAAAATGTCGACAAGAATTTGGACCGAGTGTCCGGAAAAAATTTATCATCCCCTCCGTCCACCTCATTTGGAAAGAGATTGAGACGAGTCAAAAAGAAATAGTGGATGGAGGAGAGCGGACACAATTCCTTTATGAGAAGGCCAAACAATGGTGTGAGATCAACAAAGCCCTTGCCATGGACCATAAATATCCAAAACCAGACTCAAATGTTGTCAGACAAAAATATTCTACAGCCCACCAAAGGGCAGTTAAACTCGTGAGGAAGGAATCAGGATTGGGAGGGAAGAGAGAACCCATCTTTCATGTGGACCCTGTGAAACCCTTCTCTAAATGGATGGCCCTTTACTTTCTGAGAGGACCCAAGAATGACTGGGAGTACAAAGAAGAACCCATGGACATCTTTGTTGGCTATGATGTGGGGACAGAGTTGAATGACGAGGAGAAGGGGAAGTGGAATGCCTGGAAAGAGACTCTTCATTCCGTTTTTGGTAAAAAAAATATTATTTTAATTTATTCACAGGATTAAATCCTAATAGTTTTTCTAAAATTAAAATCGAAAATTTATATTGAATGTAATGCCAGTTGTGGCTGGAAAAAGCCTCCTCGTGTTTTAAAATTATTTGAACCATTTTTGGAAAAATTTTGACAATGAATTTCCCTGTCATGTTTCCCTCTTCAAAGCGGAAATCACGCCCCTCGCCCAACTTCAAAAGAGAGAAAAGCATTGGCAGACGAGAGCACTGGAGAGGAAAACATCCAGACCCTGTCTGGATGTCCAGAAGACAATAAAGAAACGATTCTGGAAACGAAATACGTATCCGCCGATGACCATGGAAAATCGAATTGCTGCAAAACGGAAATTACTTCCTCCTCACAAACCGGAAGGACTGGCCGTGGACTATCTGTCCGGGATATGGGAACCAGAACTCATGTACTCTCTCCTCCTCTCCCTATTTTTAAAAACCATTTACTGTACAATATTTTACTTTGATTTTGTAGTCAGGGAATTTAACATGACAATTGTCATCTCATTTTAAGGACGGATGAGTTTGTCATCACTCCGCTCAATTATGACAGTCGACTGGAGGAAGAGACAGATAGAGGACGACCTGACCCCATTTCGTGGTGGGAGTCTCATCGGGCAACTCAAAAATGCTGGAAGTGGCTCAAAAATATCCCTGATGATTTGTAACTGATTTTTCAATGAATATTGAATGCAATGAAAAGAATTGGGATTACAGAATAAAATTTCTTTAATAATATCAACTCTCAAGGTACTTGTATTCATCTTTTGGAAATCCAAATTAAATTACATATTGTTAAAGAGAACTCTGGAAATAAAAATGTTGATCACAAAATCTACAGACTATTGTTCTAACAATTTAAGCATAAAAGCTTTGAGTAGTCTTGCCTCATAAGTGACCGTGTTTTTACCCAAATGCAATGGAGACGCTTCCAGGGGTGACTCGATCAACGTTTTAACATCCCGACCGTAGGCTGTACAGAACAAGAATTTATGATTTAAATCTGTTTTAAGAAAGTAGGTTCAACACTCTAAAATTTAGTCTAAATCCCTTACTTTCACAATGGTCCAAAAACTGGAGACAGTCGAGAAAGACGGTGTCCCGGACGGTTGTCGTGTGTCTCGCCCCTTTTTCGATCATCGATATGAAACAACGTTTCGCATAAAACCTAAATATTCCCCACATTACAATTTTCCACATTTAGCTGAGAAAGAACTAAAGAAAAGGAGGAGGGAGTACCAAGTGTCAGTGCCCAGTTTTTTGTTGTACGGTTCCAGACTTTTGATAATCCTGGAGATCCCAAAGTCATAATTCCCCTTGGCACAATACAGTGTCCCGATGACCATGTTGACGATGCACAAATGAAAAAGTTTCTGGTCGGGTGACTCGAAGGCAATCGTCTCCTCCTCTCTCTCAATTTTTCTCATCAATTCCTCTGCCTCTTCATTCTGGCCAGTCATGATGCAGGACACGCACAGATTCGCTAGAACAACGGCACTCACTTCCAAAAGCTGCCAAAAATGAGAAGGAAAAAAGTAGGGTAGTAAATTAATCTTGTCATATTTTCCCCGTACCACATATGTACAACCATCCCTGCCTGCCATGAACTTTATGACAAATCATCAAAATTTTATCTAGTGGACTCAACTCACATGATTGTAAGACTTTTTCACGATGGCTGTAAAACAAAAAAAGTGAAAAAATTCTCATTTTTGATGTATTAAATGCCAGTTGTCTTTAGTACACTAGGTACAGCTGCTGTAATACATTAATTAACGGTAAGATTCAAATATCAGTAAAGCACACCAAATAGGTATTGTAGTATTTACTTACCCATGTAAAAATTTGCAGCCTCCCGAAACTTGTTCTCTTGCATGAATATGACATGAGCCACATTTAATTTCCACACGTCCACTTCATTACAAAACTCGACCGACTTTCGGAAAATTTTTTCCACTTGTTGGTAATTTTCCTTGTCCCAAAATATTTTGGCTTGGGCCATCAACACTGGAATGTATTTACTGGAGAAAGGAGGGAAAAACGAGAGAGAAAACTATTTATTCATATATAAAATTCATATTTTGAAATATTATTTTTTTAAATTGTGGATGGGTCACCTAGCAAGCATGTCATCATACTCTGTACAAAGTCTACTAGCTTGAGCATCTTGACCCAGTGATTTTGCCTCTTGGACTTGTTTCGTCAATTTCCTGAGGGCCTCCGCTGTTTTATTGGCCAATTCGTCAAATTTTCTGTACGCCTCCTCTGGAGATGTTTGTTGCGTAATGAGGGCATCAAAAAAGTCGTACATAAACTGTAATCAAAATTTAATCTTTTGATAACGTAGTAAGCAATGGGAGTCAGTCCCAAAATTTTTGAGGGATTTGAATTGGTTTGTTTAAAAAAATTAGTCAATATAATTGTGAAATGAATTACGGGTGTCAAGTATTTGTAGGTGAGATGAGCATAGTCTGCCAAAACTGTGGGGAAAAAATCATATTGCGAAAAATGAGGATTAGACACATAATTTAATTTAATTCAAAGTTGATTACAACTCACTATCAGCAGCAGAGTCATAACATTCGTATTTGCAGTACAGGAGTAAAAGATTGCCAAATGTTTCGGGTGGGAAGGGATTTTGGGAGAGGAGGAATTGAAGTTTTTCAAATCCTTCCGAAGGATTGACTTCCATGTTCAAAATAGCTTGATTGTGAAGTGTTATCGCATCCAATTCTTCTTCGTTCCGCGGTGGCATATCAGTCAGTGCTTCGCGAGCACCTTTTGCTATTTTTTACGTAAAAAATGTTGCCAAATAAATTTACGTAATAAAATAGTTTTTAAAAAAATTATTCTGACACTCACGGTTTTGAATGTCATATTCGAAGGCTGCTTTAAGGTTGAAGGCCTCAATGAATGCTGTCTCGTGTAGAGTGAGTGTATTCCCTTTGTTTACAATGTACAAAATTGAGTAAAATTTATTACCTACTCTTACACGTTTTTGTGATATGTAACAAATTGTGTGTGTATTAAATTACCAACACTGGGTAACTCAATTCCTTCTGTGGTGACCCCAACTCCCATTTCCGGATGCTGACTCACCTCATTTTGAATTATGTCCGCTGTCATCCAAATACAGACTAATCAATATTTTTGAACAACCTACAATTTGAACAATACTACAGCCTAGTAGTTAGCTAAGGTTAAGTCAAGTTTACCAATGTGTTTGGCAGCCATGGGTATATTTTGTTGTCTGTAGTAGGTCAAGGCAATATTGTAAGACAAGTGAGGTTGATACCCTACGACCTGTGAGGCCATGTGAAATCGCTGCAAAGCTTCATCGTAACGACCCTCCTATCCACCAGAAGTAGAAAATGTTTCAAAAAATCTGTTTTGAAAAAAATTGCCATTTAAAAATGTGTGCCTTTACTTTGTACAACAAACATCCTCGATTGATCTCCGTGTCTGGATCGTCCTTTGGACATTTGTCCACCAAGGATTTTGCATCGACCAACTCATCAGCTCCGTATTTAATAGCTGCTTGTAGTTTCAAAATCTAGATAGAGATAAAAATATTCACCGTCTTGTTTTAAAAAATGTTTTAAAAAAGAGAAAAAAAGATAAAGTGACTGGAGTACTTTGCCATGAAATTCTGGATTCTCAATCCTGGCTGTCGCGTCCATGGCTTCGTTGTACATGGATGCATGGTAGAGAGACTGGGCGTAGTAGAGACGGTAGTCATCCGTGTCCGGGAAAAGCATGACGAGTCTTTCGTAGGCAAGGGAAGCATTCGTGAAATCTTGGGAATAAAAGTAGGAGTAGGCTAGGAGGGACAAGGCAGCCCGACTCTGTCAAAAGAAAAGAGAAAGTTTTTTTGATACTTTCCCCCTTGAAGATGTTGTGCACACAATATACTACACTACACCACAGCATCCGGGTAGAGTGAGTGAATGCCTGACGGGTTTAATACAGAGTCAATCAAGGAATAAAAGTCGGGATTATGTCTTTTGACAGGTATATTGTAGGCTGTCGAGAGAGAGAGAGAGGGGAGGGATTTGAGAGAAGAGACATCCCTTCAAAAATCCTCTGTATCCTTTTTTTATACATGCCATTGAATGTCTACCACACACACACACAACTCTACTTGTCAACACACGCAAAAGTTTTTTTCTTAACCCATAGCCTGACAAAAACTTTTTCAATCACTCTGTGAAAACTTTTATCATTAATTTTGGATGGTTGGCGTGTGCGAGATAAATGTACTCAAAACTTGTTTGACGGAGTGAAAAAGATGTAGTATTTCTGAATCATATTAAATTTAATTGTATTCAAAATGATTACACGTACATTTGGATGAAGTTCCAATTGATCCTCCAAGACAGCAATCGCTTCTCTGTATTGTTGCTCTTTGATCTGGAAACAAAAATGGATTAATGAAATTTTCTGTGAAATATTTTCAATAAAATAGGATTACAGCTCTTTTCTGCGTGGATTTAATTCTGTAAATGCGCCTAGTCAAAAAGAACAAGTCAGTTTAATAGTATCATTGACATTACAGCTAGGCAAAATGAAGGAAGAATCAAGATATTACAAGAATAATCGCATAGAAAATTAATTTAGTAAAATAAAGACAAAGAATTGAATCCCTGCAGTCGTCTTCACTATTTAATCAAATTATTTAACAATTGTTGAACTCTGAGGCTCAAAAGGTAAGCCTTGAATTTACACTTGAATAACACTCACAAGATTGTAAATGACTTTGGTGTATTCACCCTCCTTGATCATCATGCTGCTATTTCCCGTCATGTCAGTCGGAAACTTTGACTAATTATTTTCCTCTTGTAATTCTCCCCACCTTGATTATTTTCAACATGACAATTAAAATTAACCAATTCTGTTGACAGTCAACACACACAGTCCACTTTCTGTTCCACACAGACAAGGCAGAGGGGGATCCAAGGAAACGGACGTCGCGATGGTAACAGAACGGTCACAACATCCACCACTTTCCCTCACCACAGAAGAGGGCAAAGGGTGAGCTGTCCGAATCGGACCAAAGCCCCGTCTCCCATTTATCCCTTCCCTTCATTCCTCCCTTCAAATGTACATTCATAAAAAAACGCAAGGAAGTTTGTGCAACACAAAAAATGAATCCACAAATTTTCCAATCTCCGTTAAATAAAATTATTTAAAACGTACAGAGGACTCCCTTTCTTAAATCTTTCTCTCTCTCTTTCCAACAAAATGTATTTCCCTATCAAATGTACTCCACTTTCCCTCTTTTCCCATGCGAAACAAAGGGAGTGGGTGAGAAGGGATCTCATCAAGAATGTCCATCAAATTGAATTTATAGACATTGAATTCCACACACACACACACACAACAGTCAGTTTAGAATTGGCGTCTCAATCTATTAGCTTCCCATGTATCCATGTTTGTCCATCATCAATATTGACTTTAACTGCTCCACAGCTAACCCCCCACCCCCTTTTCCGTGTACTTTCACACACACACACTATATCATCCGAGTCTGATATTGTAGGCTTCCCAGCATCCTTATAATCTTCAACTTGCATGTGTGTGTATTGAGAGAGAGAGAGAGAAGAAAAATCAATGCCGTGGCTTTGGTACTGTCCAACTCCCAGGAGACGAGAGATGCTGAAATAGTGTTTTTTCCTCTTCCATTCTGGCCCTCACTCCAGCATCCAGTATCCAGTCTCCGGGAGCTTTTACCAAAAATAGAGCGCTTCAAAAGCAGCTCCAAGGTTCCAGAATCTCTCATCCTCTTCTTCTCATTCTCTCTCCAATCTCCAGCCCCACTCCCTACATTATGACGTGCAAATTTGGGAGTAAAAATAAAGGCTCTCCATCTGTGTGGATCTGTGTGTGTGTGGTAGGCAAGCCGGATCTATCCCAATGCTGTCTGCCACTGAGACCCATTTGGGATTTTCGACTCTAATTCCCATTAGTACACGTCCAAGTAGGACACAGCCAGAAGAGCACCACTCGCAGAATGGATGCACAATCTTCCAATCTCCCTTGACCCAGTCAAAACGACTTTTCATTGAAGGACAAGTTTAACATGTAATTACTTTCCCTCTCCTTTTATTCCTGTACATGATGAATTCTAAATTTCAAAATTTTGATAGTAAAGAGAAAAGTTATTCCACATTTCATCAAAATGCTTTCTCCGACAGTCAGAATACTTTCACTGGTTCCCAGAAATCAGACTTTATTTTCTTTATGGGTCTTTCCTTCCTCTGAGATCTTGGCTTAGGCTTATAAATTTTTTTCGCCATTCTGATGATCTTCCAATAATCCAAGATTTTTGCAAATTCAAAAAATATATTCCTAGTTTTTTAACAATTACCTACCCACTCAGATGAGTCACTCCTTGAATTTGTGTCTGATTCTCAAGCCATGGATTTTTCTTGGAAATATCTAAAGCCCTTCCTTGAGACTTAATTTTTTCTAAAATCCTGCTTTGGAAAATTTCGCAAGAATTTTCACCCCACTCGTTCCTCCCTACTTTTTGATATGGAGAAAGTTGACATGATGTCCCCCTCCCTCCACCTTTCTCTTTGTTCTACGTAAATCTCGTTTTTCCACCAAAAATACTCCCTCCTTTCGAATTCAATTGTCCATGAAAAAGAGGGGAGGTTTATTATTATTATACTGGTCCTTTCTCCACTCCCACTCTCCCACTCTTAGGATGCATTGTGTGTGATTCTGGGAGAACTCCATATTAGCGATGAAAGACTGGATTCGGTGTAGAGACAGGATTAGAGGGGGAGAAAACTCTTGAGAAGAAGTTCAAGCTCAAGTTTTTAGAAAAATACAAGAACCAGAAAGCACACTTGGGTTAACTCTAGACAAACTCTAGATCCACTGTAGAGCCTCTCCCCCTTTTATTAAATAAATATTCTCTTCATTTTAAATACACCTGGGATGGAAGGATTATTTTATTTTATCCGTGGGTGAGGTTCATCATGGCTCGGTTCGTGCACTCGTTGCATTACCCTCGAAAGATTTTTTTTGTATTTATAAAGTCAAGGTAAGGAGACCATCGTATTTATTATTATTATACTCTTCCGCCATTCAATATCCATTTGTACGACAACAACCCTTTCTCTACCTCTGTGCTGTATTGAATTACATTATATGGTGTAGTCAACATACAGACATGGACACAGACAGAGTCGGAATCAAGTACACGCCGTAAATTTGTAATTTACTAAATAAGCTTCATTGGAAATTAATGAAACTATCATCCAAGTATAGTACTGCTATGTAATACACAATCCCTTCCTTGTGTGTGTGTGTGCATATGTAATGTAGGTGGAGGTGTATAGAAGGGAATTTCGGGTGAATTTTACCTCTGGATCATTATTATTGGCAATTATAAGTGGGGCAGGAGACTTCATTTCTCTGTTCTTCATAATTTACGACGGGGTTCAGCAGGAGGACCACTAATGACTCGGTTGTGAGAGAAGTTGTACGGTGTGTAGAGTAACTCTTACTAGAGTCTATATCAAATAATGAGTGGGATTACAAATCCAAAATCCCTTCCCCTTCGCTCCCTCTTTGCAATGTCTTTTGATGAAATCGTGACCCAAATCGAGTTCCGATATAATGCAAAAATATTATGAGGGAACCAAGTATGGAGGTCGATGTAATGTATACAACATTCAACAACATTTCCCTTCCTCAGATTTACGTCATACCAATATCAAACCCACTGTCGTGTGTCTTTCTGTTTGTGTGTGTTGCAGGGTATGAATACAGATAGAGGGATTCCAGATAAAGATTGTAAATGGAAGTCGACACAAAGGATACCGTGGAGTGTGAGAGGAAAGCCCGGGGATTGGAACTAAAGTCATTCCAAGAATTGTTCAAACTTTTGTAATGTATTTCATACAACTTTCCTTTTCAACTCACCTTTTGTATTTCATACAAAATTTAAATAGACCATCAGAGCTGAGATTTTCGCCGGACTCCATTCACAGTTTTTACGGTGTGTTCGGACGACACATGAATATTGTATGGAGAGTGCGTGAGGGGACCATTAAGTAATGAGTTGCGTTCCATCATTATCCAGATGACAAGATGGCGAGTAGTGCTTAATAATAATTTTCTGGACAAAATGCACAACCTCCACTTCTCCTTTCTTCCCCTTCAACTTCAATCCATTTTCTTAATTGGGTATTGAGAAGAGAAATGAATGGAAATTTGCATGGATGAACAGACGGTCTCCTTGTTTCTTGTCCTTTTGTTTTTGTTTCTCCTCCGCTTTGGTAATAACAGAGCGAAACGGAGGAAGAGGAATTGCATAATAATCATTGGGTGAGTGGGATTAAGGAAGTCTTGTGTAATACGCTCGGAAAATCATAATATTTATATTTGATGGAGATTATGATCGTCCTCCACCAACTATTTCGGGAGAAATGGCGATGAATGATGAATGAGTCTACAAAATTGTTATACAGGCTCAACCAATCCTCCAGTTACAAGTCCAGTTTGACGCTGGAGGAGTGGGAGTTTGTGTGACAGGCGTGGGGAAATTGTAGAATAATAATCAAGGAAGTGAAAGATGGATTTCTGCAATTTACAACGTGTGTTGTTACAATGTCTAGGGGAAAATCCATTTTGGAATTCTTGAGACGCCTTTCCTTCAAATTTGTCCTTTCTCCTCAGCCCTGACTCTGCTCGCTTGGAGAATGAATAAAAGAGGAGGGGGAGGGGGCGAGGATAGGGAAATAATTTAGACACTTCCACTTGGAAAGTTGGGAGTGATGCGGCATAAATATTTGATATCACGGGATAATTACAAATTACCAAAAATTAGTGAGGAGGGAGGGAGGAGGGGACGGTGAGAATGTCATTTAACGAGTCTCATTAAAAGGAATGGAGCTCTCCTCATTTGGACATTTTTATTGGACTGTCTCTTTTCCGGGAGGAGAATTGCCCTTTTCCAAACTTTTGAATGGGACTGAACGTCTTCCACTTGACTCGGGACAATTGAGGAGGAGAAGGAGGGGTGACTGGGAAGACTCGTTCGGGAGGAGTCGTAAAGTCGGGATTGTCCCACATTCGAATTGTGGGTCGGCGGGTGGAGGATGCGAGCATAAATTAGTGGGGCGGGTAATGTCAGAGAACCAAGTTTCTTAATTCGCTGATGGTCTCCGGGAGCGTCGGCTGGAGACACTTGACTTGATGATGATGGCTTCGCTTGGATGATGCAGCCTTCCTCGGAGCAGAGAAGCAGAGAAGAGGAGAGAAAGTCTCTGGCGAGACCTCGACTGGGACCCACCGAGAAAGTCCACACTCAGTCGAGTTGGTACGCACAACGCCAAAAATCGATAGCCGAAAATGTCACCGACAGACCTTCTTCTCCTTCCCAACATCCTCCCTCCCCCCCTCGCCTTCTTCGCTGGAGGATTTCTATGACTCCGTGGGCCTTCCGCAACATTTCCTCCGAATTCCCTCCAAACAAAAGTCCCCCTTTCACAATTTCCCTCGGATGAGGGAAACGTCAAAATCTCCTCCTTCAACGACTGCACTTTCTAATGACAAAGACGAGAGCATTTATTTCTCTTTATTTCCTATTGAAAGTCCTGCAGTTGGCATCTCCAGAGAAAACTCCAGGACAATGACAACCCACCTCATCCTCTCCAATGATGGACTCGGTCCAATTACTCTCCATCGTCATGTGACGAGAGATGCAAGTTCAGGAGATGCCAAGAAAATGGCCCATCTGCATTTCTCTTCCTTCTCAGAGGTTGTGCAATTTCTTTGCATAAAGAGTCGCATCCATCAAAGAATTATCCTTTTCCTTCAATTTCCATTTTTGTGAAATTCGGAGTCGCCGATTTTTACGTGTCGTCAAATGAGAATTCGGGTTGTGCGTGTGAAATGGAAGGTAAGTCAAGGTCAAAGTGGCGAAAAAGGGAAGATGCCGATAGAAGTTCGCAAGACTCGGGGCTTTTTAGTCAATTGCATTCCTCGTCCTGAAGAAATGATGCATGACTTTACGACTCCATCACGAAAACGGGGACATTTTCCCCCGCAAACAGAACTCGGTGTAAATAATTCTGCCCGCTTCTCCTCCACCCCAATTTCTCATCACAAAATTATTATGAATACCGAGAGAGGAGCATCTGCGAGAATATTGCAAACTTCAAAGGAAACTCAAATTGAGCCCAATTTTTCTCCAGCAACAAGAACACAAAAGACCCAGAGAAACTCAAAGAACACACAAAATCCTCATTCTCCCCACGAAAACACAGCAAAATAAAACATTCTTCCCCCTCCTCGACCTCCATTTGACCTCCTCACTCACTTTTATTTTCCCCAGCCAATCCCACGACACTCATTAAGGGACTGTCATTTTAATAAAGAAATCAATCAACGACCCGTTTCCTCATTCTCCCGCATGGTAGTCAGCAGCTGAGGCTGACGGAGTGTGGGACCGACACGGGTAAAAATAAAAAACAAAAGCAACAGAAATAAAGTCTAATGCCAGTCGAGGGGGACGCACTCTTTCTCTCTCGCCCTTCCAGAAACCCGGGCAGCAGTCGAGGGGAACTTTGATGAATTCCGCCTGTCATTGTCAGGATTTCCAGTGGGGAGCCAGGGAAAGATTTTCAGTCTGCCTCGTATCACGTGACAATCCTCCTCCTCCTTCCTCATTCCTTCCTCCATTGTCAACTTCACCGCAAGAAATCAAGTCGGAGAAAAAGACGAGTCTCAACTTCTTTCCTGAGAATTGCAAGATGTGACGTAGTCCACCAAATTCCCTTTCCGGGAATCTGATAGTCCGAGAGGAACATGAGACGAAAAGTCAACATCAAATGAAATGCAAAAATTTCATCAAAAGCTTCAATCCAGGTCCAGAAAAATAGAGAAAATCCAGTTGGCTACTTTACTTTGCACTGATAAACACTCGAGTGCTCAGCAGATTTTGTAAATTGCCCTTCATCTCTAACCCTCTTTCACCTCCAAATGGATCCATGAATTATTTGTACAGACTCGTCAAAATTAATTCAATTTTCACACGTTTCCTTCCGCCCTTCCTCTTTCCTCTCGAAAACTTTGCTAATTTACAAATCGGCCTCCTCTGAACGTCTTACTTAGTTCTCCTCCTTCCCCAAAATTAACCCAAGTTAAAAATTCAGAAACTATTCTCCCTGTCTCGAACACAACTTTTACACTCCATATTACACAGAGATTAACTCAATTTAAAATTCAACAAATCTTCCTTCTCCCCTCAGTTTCCTTTACGTTCAAAGAGTGCGAGAAACTGGCTAGTCGGTGTAGGGAGTGGGAAAACAACATCAACAAATTTTCCTGACTTTTCCCCAATCTCCCTCCAGACTCCAGATTCTTAATCTCAGGATTTACATTCAAAACAACGGGACAAAAATCCTTGACATTACCTTTTCTCCCTCTCCCTCCAGTCAAGAGTATCCAGTGGATATTATCCACACACACAAAGTTTGTACATCTTTAAAGGAAATTGTATGACTTAATAGCCCTCTTGAGACTCTCCTCCTCATTCCAAAATCCCTTTGACCTTTACCGCTTAATGTCTAATTTCTTTCTGCTTTTGTCTTCCTCCAAATCTTTCTCCCTCTCGCTTTCACACTGTTTTAACAAGTATTTTGAGTCTGACTCTACACACACACACACAGCATATGGTCCATTTACATTTTATTTCCATCTCATTTCACTAACAGCTGGTGCAAAATAACTGCACCCCCTCCTCTCCATTGCATTGCATTACATTGCACGGTGCAAGTGCGGATTTTGGTCATTCTCATATCTATCCTGGAAGAGGAGTGAGAAGACCAAGTTCAATTTCACTAGAGGGAATCATAAAAAACTTGGAAGGGATCTTCAACTCCAAATGCCATAAGTGTGAGCCAAGTACATGGACTATGGTGATTTTTTTGCCAGACGAACGGACAAAAATACACGACTGACTGACAATGTAACTTGAGTCTGATACACTCCTTTCTCCACTTTCTCCACTTCTCAACTGGAGTGAGATGCGGAGAGAAAGTCAGGGAATTTTTGTGGAGTTGCAGTACATTTTAGGTACTTTGACGATATGGACAGGGATTGTCTACACAGATAGAGAGAGAGAGACGTGTGTGTGGGGTTGATGGGAAAATTGTCAGGATTTTCAATTTTTTAAAAATGAGGTTTTGTTGGCAAGGGACTCCACTCTCTCTTGTGTTGCGTCAACCTACGATAGCCATGGAATATGGCTGCAAAATATTTTGCTGCAGTTTGAACCGGAGTAGCGAAAGGAATAAGGTGGGAAAATGATACTTTCCGTTGTATTTTATGGATGATGGAAATATGGGTGGTGTGTGCTTGTGTGTGTGGATGGGGATTCTCTTCTGTGTATTGAATTATTTTGTACTGGCTGGAAGGAAATGGAGGGGGCATAAAAACCATGATTAGCCTCACCTGTATGAGCGACCTGGTTGTTGTACAGAGAGAGAGAGAAGTTGGGCTGAGTGGAATGCTCAGGAGAAATTTGAGGACAGTTTTTTCCTCGAGATATTTTACAACCCGAGTCTTTTGTCGCAGTTAAAAAGAACAGAGGGAGGAATGCGCATTGTGTCAAAAAAACACGAGGTAATTTAATAGAAGAGAGAGAGTAGAATTTAATTATAAGGGGACAGGTGCAGAGAAGGTTTTTTAATGGGTGTAACGTAATTAATATGGAGGTGAGAGAGCGGAGGAAATTGATTAAAATTTTAAGAGAAATGGTGTGTGAATATTGTGTGAGAGACTGTTTTGCGGATGTCACCTCGTTCAGGAAATGGGAGTGTGTCCAGACACGTCCACAATGTCTTTGTTGAAACTAAATTCCTTTTGCATGCCAAAAATGTAAGAGTTTGAACGAGCTGAGGGAAGCTAGGAAGAAGGCAAAAAAATTAATGTGAGAAATAACTACTGAAAGAGTGTTCCGTCCTGAAACTATTTTATTGCAATTTCTTCTAGTACATAATTATCTTATTATATCTTTTAGTATGGTTAATAACGTAGTCCTCAAGAAAAGGTAAAGATAGGTTTGGTGACATTGTTTTTGGTTGTTGTGGTTAGTTGAGAGTGGAGTTGGGTCCAGGTCGAGGGTTGTTGGTGGGGGCAGTGGAGGTGGGGGTGGAGGCTGCAGAGTGATGGTGGGTCTTCAGTTTCAAGGGT
>WJFB01000896.1:0-43238 GCA_009870185.1 Pygmarrhopalites habei | reverse complement strand
TAATTTTAGCTTTAGAGTCATTGTAAGTCTCGATAAGGTCAACAGCATCGGAACAATGAGCCATCTTTTCAGTAAGGATATCTTGAACTTTACCCCATTCCATATCGATAGACTGAACAACTTCTTGAAGATTGATGAGTGGTTCTCCTTCCATTATCTGTTTGGACAATTTATGAAGGTTTGATTTTAAATCTTCTTTCTTGAGATGTTCAAGTAGAAGAGCACTCAACTCATCTTGGGCTTTTTGAATCGCTGGGAGTGTACATTCTTGTGGATGCATAGCATCAACTCTTTCTTGTGCTTGGATGATGTATGTTTTCAAATTATTTTGTAGTTCCTTGATTTCATTAGCTTTGGAATTGAGTTTTTGTCGATTGTCCACAATAGACTTGATTTTAGCTTGGAGAGCTTGAAGTCCATCCTTTGTTTCAGTGACAAGGGCAGTCGCCATCATTGGTTTGAAACTTGTGTGATGTTTGACATCGATTACTTTTGATGTGGATTCATCAAGTTTCTTCGCTTGTGGTACTAGGTCATCACATTTTTGAAGAAGATTTTTAATTTCAGAACTAATAGGAGTCAACTCTGATTCCGAGATTCCGGGGACAAGGAGTTGTCTTTCAAAATGATGAATTGTTTCGTTGGAGGCTGTGTGCCAATTACGCATTTGGAGCCAAGAATTGAGGGCAGACTTTCGATCATCAAGTTGTGCTTGCAGTGTTTTAAACTTGTCAGGTAATAATTGTCCTTCATCCGTATTACAAAGTTGAAGAGCATCTGGTTCATGAGCTGAAAGTTCTTCCATCATTGCATGAACACCCTCCAATGAACTTTCCAATTGATTCAAATACACATTGTCTCCTTGACTCACAGCATTTGAAAATTGGTCAACCCATTGGAGTAAATTTGATACTTTCCCCTCAATTTCTTGTTTATCGATTGCAGCATCCGACACTGCCATCATTTTCATTCGGATTGCATCCGTCAATTTTCCATGACGTTCTTTCAGTTTAGTAAGGTTGCCTACGATAGCTGTGGCACCTTCAGCTGACACTTGTTGACTCACAGAATCCGATTCTTGAGTAATTGGGATTAATTTCGATTGGTACAAGGAACATTGGACACTCAATTCCTGTTATTAAAAATTGAGAGAGAAATCAATTAATTTCTTGTTGGCAAAAGGATCTTTTAAAATAAAATCACTCACTTTCAACTTGATCATTTGGTCATCCAATTGTTGGATAGTTGCAGTCTCAGGTTTAAAGTCTTTATTCACAGCTTCTTCCGCATCCGTCAACCAACTGTTAAAAGCTTGGCTACTTTCTTCGTACTTGACCCAGTTTGCGACCAATGTCTCCAGTTTGTCATTCCATTGGTGTGCGGTATTCTGGGGATTAAATGAATAATTTTAATGCAATATAATGAATAAATTACAAGATTAATTGACAGTTATAAGTCATACATTAACGGCTGCCCATTTATTTCTGAGACCATCCACATCATCCTGTGCTGTCGAAATATTCCCGACTTTCTCAATCTCGGCCGTAGCTTCATCAAATGCAGCTCGGATACTATTATTCTCCAGTACAAATTCCTGTGTAGTTTCAAATAAAAATTATCACAGGGGAAAGTTATAAAAATTATATGTATATTGTACTTGCCTTGGCATGTTGTAAATCGTCTTTGGCTTCTTGCAGAGTACTAGGACGGTTGAATCCCATTGCAACTTTCACCTCTGCTTTCTCCACCCGTGGTTGAATTTCTTGTAGTGTATTTTGGCACTGAGTCCAAGCATTAAGAGCCTACGTATACAAAAAAGACTCTCTCGTTAGCTTAATACTTTACACAAAATAGAATTAAGTAAAACTTTCTCTTACTTTCACTCCAACATCCGTCTGAACACCGACAGTCTCGTAAAGAGCAACCATTCCTTCCTTGAGACATCCAACTTGTTCACTGATCACAGCCACTTGAGGGTTAGCCCCACCTTCCACGACCTTGTCATCCAGTAGTCGAGCTTCTTTCTCCAAATCTTCCAAAATATTCATTTTCTCCACAATTTGTTTCATGAGGTCACTCATTTTTTCAACTCGGTCCTTGGGTGGCATGTCACTGATCAATTCTTGTAATAATTTTTGTGCCCCTTGCATCCATTTCCTAAGCTCGTCAATCTTTCCGTACACACTATTCCATTTACTATCACTTTCTTGTAAATTTTTAACTTTCTCATCCAAAAGATCTAACATGTCTTTCAATCTCTTTTCAATATCCTCAACTTCTTTGGCTAGGACAAACTTTTTCTCTGGAACGTAGTCCATACTCAGTCTCAGTACAAGCTCTTTCAATCTCTTCAGAGTGTCTTCCGTTGCTTCTCTTAATCCTTTGTTTATTTCTTGTTTCAATCTGATTCATAATTTTAAAATGTTAATAATGCAATCGTAAAACTGACAGAAGTAAAATCCAAGAAAATGAAAGTACCTGAGATCATCTGTGAGATTTGTTCCAGTTCCAGCAACTATTCTACTAAGCTCTTCTTCAGCCTGGTCCAGTAGACTCAGTATCTCATTCTTCTGAGTCTGATAGTCAAGCCAAACTTTTTGAGTTGTTTTCAAATTCTTAACCTTTTCACTCGTCTCGTTGAATGCAGAATTCCAAGTATCATCCAAATGTTGTGTTTGACCATGAATGAAATCTGGGACATTTTGTTCTTTCTGTAAATCCTTCCCTTTTTGAAGGAGTGAAATTATTTTGGGACGTTGTCCTTCCAAATGTTTTAATGATGCTGTGTATTTGTCTAGCATCATATTCACTTCTTCAAGGGATTCTGGGTGAGGTTCCTTCATTGATGTGTCTGTCAATTTGACTAATGTCTCCACAATCTACAAAAATTAATTAAAACAATGTTATATTTTTTTCATAACATAAAAAACAATGGAAAATTTTAGGGTGTTGACCTTTTCAGTCTCCTCTCTGTACATGTAGCACCGTGAATGAGTTTCCGTCTTGACCATTGTGACCTCAATAGTTGGGACAAGATTTTTGTAACGGGAAATGAGTACTTCTAGTAAATCTTGTTCCTCCAGGCAATTCTCCTCGGCTCCTCGGGACACGAGAATGTCCAACATTTGAACCAATTGTTTCATGTCATCCCGACGTCTATCGACCTCTCGGCAAATCCCCTAAAAATTTGTTACACGTTATTATTAATGTATTTTCAACATTAAATACAGCATACTACAAAATGGAGCAGATTACACATCCCAAAAAAGCATAATTCAATTTAGTACATTGTGCAAAAAAATCGGATACAATTTAGCATGAATTCTGAATTCAGTTCTAGAGAAAGCAGAAAGTAGAATGGGAAATGGTCTAATTTATCTACACAGTAGGACATTGATTTTTTTCATTTGTGTGTAACATTTTTACCCTTAGTGGTACCAGCTGCATGTTTAGACAGGGGACACATTGGTGACATGTTAATTATAGTGACAGAAATCAGCTGATAGGACACACACACAAATACAAGTTAATATTAAAATCTTACCAAAAATCTGGCCTTTTCAGCTTCAAACGTTTCAACGTCCTGGACTTCTGTCATTATATTCTGAAGGGAAGAGTCGACAGTGTCCATCCAATTTGAAATTTCTTGATACCTTTGGAGAAAAGGAAAGTAGAATATCAATATAATGTACAGTATTCATCTATATTATAATTTAGAAGCACAAACTTTGTTCTGTAGGCATTCCACTGCTCAGGGATTTCTTCCAGTTGCTTCCTCAATTTATTGACTCGATCACTAACACTTTGATGAGCAATCTTTGCTTGTTCAAATTGTTCTGCTAAGCTCGTGTCATCAGGGTAATTAAGTAAAAATCTATTTTTTCGTTGAGAGAGACGATCAAGGCATTTTTTGGCGTCAGACAATTTGTCTCCCGCAGTGAAATAATTCTGTACATGTTTTCAAAATTTTGCAAAATTAATCGTCTTAAATAATATTAAAGATCATAGGGAGAAAGTACGGAGAAAGTAAAATGGAGGAAACTTACACTATGGCGAGCGAGGACAGTGGACGTATTTACATGTTTATTCAACATTTGAGTTTCACTAACAATTTCTCGGTCAATATCTTTCAATAGAGAAGCAAGTTGTTCCTCTTCCAGTCGAAATTCCAATTTGGTTAAATGGATAGGTACTTTTGACATTATGTGACTCCAGTTCTTTTGAACTCCTTCCGTGATGACAGAGACTTGTTCATACTCCACTGGAGACATTATCTTTCCCAAATCCTGACTAGCTTTCAACATTTCCTTCAGTGGTCGTTCATTTATCCTTTCAAAGTATGCCTAGAGAAAGTTATCGTTTAATCATTAGTCACAAAAAGAAAGTGGGGTGAAAGTGAAAGTTTGTACTGAAATGAAAACTGAAAAAAATTGTGTTCTTTACTTTTTTTACCTTGTGAGTTTCAACAGTTTGCTTAGATTCTAAATTTGTATCATTAAGTAGCTTTTCTGCTGTCTGTTAAAAAGTATCATTGATCATAAATTAGTTAAACAGTTGAACACTTGAACTTGTTTCTATTCCATTGTACTTTGAAACTTACCAACATCCATTCAGTCACACTTTGCTTATTGCTCTCAAAATTTTCCCAACATCGAAGACATTCTTGAATTTTCTGCAAATATTAATCAAAGGTTGGTTTTTCAAAAAGGACTTTTCAATTAACAGCGCATTTTTTACAAAAACAAACGTACCTGATCCCAATTTTGTGAGAGTTGATCAATCCTTACATACTCGTCATTGATTTGTTTCATCTTTTGAACCAAGTCTTCAAACTGACCTACTTGACTCCTCTGATCTGGTCCAGCAGACTTGACCATAGTCGTCACCAATTTATTTTTACTGTCCAACATTGTCTGCAAAATTGTGTTGATGTAGATTGATTTTTATTAAGGGATAAGTACACGTTAAAAAAATTGCGAAAAAGACACAAAGCCAACGTAAATACTTTAGTTAATTAACTAACCTTGTAGTACAATTTCTTTGAGAAGAAAATCTGAGAAAGAGATGGAAATCATTTTGTGAATCACTAATCAATTTTAAAGAGCACTAACTATATAAAACAAAAAAAACTCACTCTGTGTTTGTCCAGCATTTGTTGCTGTGTAAGTCTTGGTCCCTGTAAGGAATAAGAATTGAGAAGTGAAGATGCGGCTGTGAGCCAATCTTGGATTTCTTGAATTCCAGCTTCCAAAGCCTCTTGTTGAGTCAGTAATTGTTGTATGGCATTTTGACGAACGGGTAGTTGTGCTCTCACTCTCACGAGATTCTCTGTATTAAATTTAAAGTTTAGTTTTTGCATAAATGTGACGCATTTTTTTTAGAAAATTTTTACAAATTTTTGAACCTTTCTCCTTTTTGAGAGTTTTGACTAGTCTATCAACTTCCTCTCCAGACAGTTCAGGGAGGAGGGACTGAAAAGTTTTATTTGCAAGTCTCCATCTTTCATCCATTGAATCTATCTCTAAAATTAATGTCTGTAAATACAAAAGGAGGATCTATTAGTAGCTCTTCACATCTCTATATTTCTTTTTTGAATGGATTCATTGAAACATGTGGGATGCATACTTGCAACTGTTGATTGAATTCTTTTGCTGCTTTAATTTCGACGGGAATGGGTCCATTTAAAATATTCTCGGCTCCCCTCAGCCAATTCTGTAGCCCGGTTAGTATATGAATAAACTCCTTCTTCAATTTGATCATCTTCCCAGTGTACTGGTACTGCTTCACTTGCTGGTACACCTGATTCTGTTTGTGCATAAAAATAAATTATAGTGAGGTATAGAACAGATAGAGAATCAAAAAATTCGTCCTTTCCTCCTCCGTCTTTTTTTACTATGTATGAGTAGTCATAATTAATTCCCTACATCCATTAGATAATTTATAAAATTAGCCAACCACACACTCACAAACAATTTCCTAAATGATGACAAACAAGTAGGGAGTCAGCGTAAAGAAAAATATTGCATTAATATATCTCTGTACTAGAGAGTCTCTCTTTTAAATATCTTTAACAATCAAAAATTGAAAAAAAATACATAGTGTATTGGCAATCATCCCATCTCTTTCTAATCCTCATCCTCGAGATAATAGTACACACACCATCATCATCTCATCTAATGGCATATGTGTTACCATATGAAAAAGTAAAAGGAACTTGTCACTGAGAGTGATACATGGCTAAGCGGTGAATCCTTTCCTTACCCATTTGGCACTGAAAATTTTTTTTAACAAAAAAAATCGTTATATAAGTTATAAAGTCATTATCATATTATTCTTGAGAAGAACCTTTAATTTCATGAAAGTTTGGATGACTGCTTAGAAAAAATTGTGACTTACGACAATTTGGCGAAATGTTCTTTGAGCTCGGCTACACTATTCTCGTCACAGGTGGCAGAAAGGAAAAGTACCTAAATTCATATTAAAAAATTGTTTTTTTTCACCAACGTATTTACCATATTTAGTTAACCAGGAAAGAATAGAGGAGGGAGGGTTTGTGTAGTCATCTTTTCTCCACCTCCTGTACATGAGATTATATTATATTTCAAACGATGAAGGGAACTTACAGTGTCATGTAACATTTGATATTTTTCGTGCCATACATTCACATCCTGAAAAAAAGAAAAGGAGTCATCCCGACATTAATATATTATCATGTGTGTGTGTCTGTGTATGTGTGTGTGTGTGTGGGTTTTGGCTTCATTTTCGTTCCGCAACTTTCAACTGGGTTTGTGAGACAAAGGAAATTTGACCCAGAAACGAGATCTAGAACTAAATGTTGTGTGTGATGACGGGAGTAGTGTGAAAAATATATGTATGTACCTGGAAGTACTCCATTTTATCTTCTTCAGGTAATTGAAGCATAGGCACTGACCGGTCAATCCACTCTTCTAAATCTGGTGAAATGGAAGCATACCGTCTCCAGTAGGCTGGAATATTTGTAAATTATTGAAACAGTTTTAAAAAGTGAAAGTCAATTTTCTCTTTGCGCTATAAACAATTGGAGAAATTCCTTACCTGACAATTCTTCTAGCATACTTTGGACACAACGTAACTCCATGCTAACACTCTTCCACCTTTCTCCAATTTCCCACAGAAAATGGTCGGCTATCCTGGACTCTCGAGCATCTACAAAGAATAAAATGAAAATATTATTGAACTGTGTGTACAGTCGGATTGTACACACACACATTTATTTTGTGTAATGTGTATCCACTCACCAATTCCTCCTTCCCTCTTGTACTCCTCGATGACATGTTCCATGTCAACATAAGCCCGTTGAAACTCTTGAAATATCTTGTTTCTATTCACAAAATTATTATACTGTTCTAGTAGATATTGACAGTGGTCATCCCTCCCATACTTGACTGTCCACTGTTTCAGTCGATTCTCTACTAGGACGATGAAAGCTACAAGGCAGCACTGAGAAATAAAAAATCAACATATTTTATTTTTATGGTGTATTTTTGTTTTCAACAGAAAAAGAAATGGAAAGGATGTACCTTGTGTTCAAGGAACTTGAGTTTTACAGCTCGTCTAGCTGCCAGTTCAGGAATATTTTCCAACCTACAAGCTAATGACTGGAGTTGTTCTGGATGGATTTCTGACACTAGTGGGGAGCTCAAGGAAATTTTAAAGTCTGACTGGATGGCTGGTAACTCGGCGAAGAATGTCTGTCATAATATGGAATCATTGAAAAGTGAAAGCGAAAATATAATTATTTTTTTAATAAATACTTTACTTTATGAGCTTCTATTTTTGCATTCAAAATCCTGGCAGCTTCATCATCCATGATGGTAGGAACATCTGGAGTCTGCATGAGAAAAAATTCGGTTAGGAATTTCCAGAGTCCCTCTCACCTGAGAAAGTGAAAAAATCAAATTACATGTAAAAGAAGCTCGGCTCTGGCAACCCATTGACCGATCCGTCCAAATGGATCTGGAAGAGCAGCGTCCAGAAGCCACTGCCATTCTTTAAGCTATGTAAAAAAGTATGAATTAAAATTTTGCGAGAAGATTAATATAAACTAATTCTTGATCGCTCTTCTGTAATTGTTACCTGTAATTCTAATTTCTCCCATAGGCACTTGAGTTGAGACCAAGCTGCGCACATATAAACAATAATTAGTAAAATTGAATAAAATTACAAAGTACCACCCCCTCGAAAGACTTAAGTGTACCTTGGTCCGTGATTCCGACGGTGCTGTGTGACTCAACCAAAGTTTTCAATCTCGTGTAAGGTTCCAATTTCTCATTCATCTCGACTTGAAGGTTAATAAAGTCCCTGTACTCATTCGAAAGTCCATTAGTTTGTTTCATGTGTTCCATGTACTGTGTTTTTTGCATGAGCCAACTGAGTAGATCATCATAAATAGACTGGACGATACTAAAAGAGTCTGTCTGATGTCTCAGTTTGGGTTCATTGGATCGATGTAGGAACTGAGCAACGTAAGTCATGATGGATTTTTCGTCTGGCCGAGGAACGTCCACATCTTCTGGGTCAAGTAGTCGAGTGATTTCCAGTTCTTCCTCTGCTATCTTGAATGCTGTCTCAAGTCTTGTTTTATTCGATGCTTGCCGGAGGGACTGCATGTCCACAAGGCCCGGATTAATACTATTTATTATGGCTAAAAAGGCGGTCCCGTCCCTCCAACTCATTCCAAAGTCGTTGACGTGTAAATTGTATTTTTTATTAATAAGCTCTTGAACCCAGTGGAGTAGTGCTTTCCTAGCTCCGTGCTTCCATTTGTCCGATGAGGATGGGGTCACTCGACCCTGGTGTAAAATTTGGGATGATGGACTCTCGGGTGGTTTAATACTTGAAGGACGACTCTCAGATGATTGTTGTGGTTCCACGTTCGTTGGGGTTGCTTGGGTAAAACGGTAACCTAGACTTGCGAGGACTTTTGTATTCTCTTCTATCTGTAATTCGAATCAAAATTATGTTCATTCAAATGTCCTAAGCTGAGAACAATTAAAACCAGTGGCAATTCAGTGACTAAATAAAATTTGCGTGCCAGAGAAAATAACTTTAAAAGCAACAGAGAGAAATTTTCATTAATTTGTATTCCATGAGGAATATTTTTTACCACTTTAGCATCCGTGCAGCGTAACTTTTCCATGAATTAAATGTATATTAGATTAAACTACACATTGTTAATTAATGTTAGTCAACTAAATTTGTTAAATGAGGATGGAAACGTCAGGAACAAAATGATTTACCTGGAAGTACAGGATGATGGTCCACACTAAACCAAGGACAACAGCCGGACGCCCATCAACAACATCCGATGAATTAATATTAACAAGTTTGATCTGAAATATTTTAAAATTTAATTTTTTTTTCAAAATAATAGATCTCTTAATACAATCAATGTTGATGTAGACTTTGGATGCAATGTAACCTTCCATTGCAAGGTTAAAGAGAAAGGAGGGAGGGAGGGTGAGTTGCAAAAGTTATTACGCAAAGTAAATTTCCAAAGAATTTGTTAATGGGAATTAGTTTGAAAGGGAGGAAGGAAGAACTAACCTTTTTATTTATAAGAAATTGCAGTGCTGTATTGCAATTGCTGAGAAAGTGGGGTCTTCTCAAATTTTTCCCTTTCTCGACCGGCTGCAAACGACACAGTCAGAAAAAAAAATGTTCAAATTAACTTTAGGACTTTCACCTTTCTCCAGGATGCGTGACTGGATCAATCGTCAGACAAAGACAAATACAATTCTCTCTGTCTGTGTTTCTACTGTCCAGCTCATGACATGTGCATAGTAAAATAGTTGTAGGAGTAAAGTATAGGATAGTGGGGAGGGGGATATGTGTGTAGGATTTTGCGACAGAGATTTGTGAGGACAGATCAATTGGAACCCATTTAAATCTGAGTGGACATAGGGACAGGAAGGTGTAAGTAGTCATAGGGAGGGAGCGAGAAAGGTGGTGTGTGTAAAGGAAAGTAAAAGCGATGAGACTCGTACCAATGTTTCTCCTGATAGAACTTCCAGTAATGCCAATAGTCTCGTTCCATCCTTCAGGTCTTCTATCAGGTCCAGAATGTGCAAAGGAGGCACATGCTACACACACAGTATATTAATAAATCAAAACGTCGTTTACTTTCTTTCTCTTCCCCCCTGACTTTCTCTATTCCATTAACCAAATTAGAATTATTATGATAATTTTTATGTCAGCCTGAAATGTGGGGAATTGAGGGAAAAAAATAACTTCAAAAAATAAATATCCAATGCCATTTTTTGTCTCCGCAAGTCGAAAACCTGTCTAATTATGAAAAAATAGGTTTTGATAAAGCGGATATTGTCGTGGATTGCTTTCTTTCTCATCCCCACACACACGTGCATGGTAGGGATATACATACAGATGCATGATCAGGTGAACAATAGAAATTTCGTAATTTTTCGAATAGATTTCATTGGAAATTATTAAATGCATTCCATTTCATCATCCCCCAAACCATCCTAGTACCATTTTATCATTGAATTACATCTGGAGTAAGAAAAGGATCGATTTTATCATGCCTCTCAAATTGATAGTCTCAATGCCAAATGAAAACGAAAGCCTTCTATAGCAATGCATTATGATCGTCAATTAAACTGCAAAAAACTTTTGTACTTATTATAGCGCTGGGTAAAAATATGAACTAAACGAAAACAAGTCTTCAAGCTTACCTTAGCCAGGTACGAATTGATCCAGTTTACAAAAGTCTTTTTCTGAACTCGTTCTTGTTCATCTGTAAAAGAAGAAGAAGAAGAAATTTATTTTTGAGCCGCATAAAAAATCACTTCTAATCTTAAATCATAATTGGCTGTTTCTTACAATCCTACTACATACACAATATGTCAATATGCATGTATAGTAAGGATTGTCGGCATAAAAAATTGTACACATTGCTCTTTTGGAAAGATTGTTATGTTGTTTAAGAAACTGAAAGTGAAATTGAACTCATAAATTAAGTACGTAGCATTTCTTTGATGTTTTTGTAAAAGAGTTTATAATAGCCCCGATGGGGCAGGTTCAAGTTCAGACTCTCTCTCTCTCTCTTTGTGTATGATATTCTTGTTTTTTTAATACACGCATTTTGCAGTCGTACTATTCGTATGCATAGTCGTTGCGTTGATCGATTGATAGTTTCAAGTTTAAATAAGTAAAGAGAGAGAGAGAGGGAAGGAAATTACTGCGGAGGATAGAGGCTCTGACTCAAAAGTTGAAGGCGTGAAATGTCAACTATAGGAAAAGAATCAATTTATATAACAGGTGTATGTATCCCTTGTACTAAGTATTGCATTGTCGTTGTACCGGAATACTATAATTATAACAGAAAGAAAAATGTGTTGTCGTGAGGGCAATACATGTTGTATGACTATGCAGCAAGATTTTCTTCTTCTCTCGTCCAAGAATAACTTTCAATCTACCTAATGGAAAATAAACAAGCATGTATAACATGATACTATTTACTTTGAAAAAAAAGAACTCGGATTCTTAAAAGAGGAAAAACTTTGACATTCTTGATATACACACTACACACAAGTATAATACACTCAGCATTTATTTGGCATAAAAAACAAAGATTGTAACACCCTCCCTGCATGCTGTTTATTATGGAGGAGGAAAAGAGGCACAATATTTTCCCTCTTGTTATCTTACAATTATTTCTATGTAATCATTCCTAAAAGCCCATTCAGGATCTCCCCTTCTTCAAGAGAACGTGTACATGTGTAACCCTGTTCAGTTTATTGCCCCTCATGAATCAAAATTATGGGGACTGACAAAAATCCGTGTGAAAATTAGAATTCATAAAAACATTTTTTTGTAAAAACTCCACGGGTAACTCGCGAAGGATGGATGATGATGTATGATTTAGAGTGGGATATGATTGTCATAATATCGACATAAAATTTAGAAGACTGCTCTTCTTTTTGAAGTAGAGGGTCCAACGTTAAATTTACGAGATTGTGGGTACATTTTGCATTACACACCCCCAAGTTTTTTCAGTGATTGAGTCATATCCAATATTTTTAAAATAAATTTCCAAGGAAAAAATTCCCCTCTCCCACTGGGAATAGTAAATGTCATTGTAAATGAGACGAGTCATCATCATCGCTGTGAGACGAGAATTGTACAGTACAGTATGTAGTGGGTGAAAATGTGCCTCTTTTTTTCCTTTAATTATTGCCCAATAAATAAGTTAATTGTCTAGAACCTAATTTTTGACTACATAGACTGTCATTTATCGCGGAAAATGTGTGTCTTTGCTGTGTGTATAAATACACACACATGTAAAGAAGTCTGCCGACTTTCTTGTGCTTAAAATATTCTACACCTACTCCATTACTGTTATCATCACCAGAATTATTGACATGAAGACATCCTCAATGAGGAATCCTCATTGAGGATGAGTTAAAGTGGCAGAAGAAGAGAAGGCGTCATTTTTTCCCCTGACTGTCTTTTACTGAATGGCAAAGGTCAAGTACAAAAAAAAGTGTACGTAGTGTACTCTTCACTTTGTTTTTGTGAAGTTGAAAGAAAAAATTCAATTCTTTTCTTAATGTTCGTAATATTGCAAGTATAATGTGTAGCCATAGCCATCCAGTTGATATCATACATCATAATAAGCTAATTCTATTCAATGTGCGTGTGTGTGTTTAAAGTTAGAAGTGTGTAAGCAAGCCGGAGTCGCCCACACTTCACCTTGTCTTCATAAAGTTTAACTATTCAAATTGGTTAAGTAGGTATATAAGTAATAGTAAAGCATTATTTACATTACACTCTCCCTTTTTGTATCCTCAATCCTAGAATTATTTATGAAAGACTTTGGATTCCCAAATATTGCCTATATATAGGAACCCTCTTTTTTGAGAGATGAGAAAGGGAGATGAGATGGAAGGAGGGTCAAGGTCAAATGATTTGACTCAAATCATTTTGTCTACGGACAGTCCATGTCATTATAAATTTGGAAAAATGAATCTCACTCAAAATCTGACATTCACAACTTTTTTCACGTATCCCACTCTCACCAAATTTACATTATTGCTACACATTTTTTGATCAATATTAGCCAAGCGCAGTTACACACAAACAATTTTTTTGCAAAAGTAACTACTTGAATGTAAAAACTGTCCTACTCTCTGATCCATTCAGATGTATTTGTGACTCGAAGGAAAAGTTGGAGATGAAAAATTTGTGTACATAAATGTAAATAATTTTTCTTCCAAGTGTTTACTCTCTTGTCATAGTGTACATACAGAAGCTTGAAAACATGGGGAGATTGTGTGTGCCCTTTGTTTATATAGTAGACTGATGAAGTCATTGCTAAATCAATCTACAATTATAATGAGAGAGTTAGTTACATTTTATACAAGACAGAGAGAAACTATTTGTGTATGGGATTCCTCATGAATTTTTGCAAAATAAATTCAAGGCATCTTTGTGACAAGTCGAAAGAAGAATTTCCTATTCTACTACTAATTTTTTACTCATCGTGGTCTTTCTCTCTGTTCCTCTTGAAATTGACATAAGTGTAGACATAGTGATACTAGTACATCTAAATGGAGGAATAATTATTTAAAAACTTCTTGCATAAAAAATCCATGAAACACACACACACGGCACACACCAATGAAAGAACTTCTTTCAAAGAAGTAAGAAATGAAGGGCTACACTGGCCATAAAATGATGGATACATCTAGGTAAATGGAATTTTTGCAAAACCCAATTCTAATAGTCAGAAATGGGAGGAATAATTAACGAGTCGATGGATCACATTTATGAGATTACCATGTGTCTTTGTCTTGTGTTCTACACACACACGAGCACACATACGTCTCTCTCTCTCTTGCTTGTAGTCTGGCATGTTATATTGCTATTAGCCATTGTTGCATGCGATGTTCGCTAGCCTTATGTTATTATTATTATTCTCAATTCTCATCATATGCATGTCCAATGAAGACTTTTTTCGAGTCTTCGAAAAATGTTACTGTACACACAATTTTGTTTTATACGGCACACGTGGGTGTTTCTTCTTTTCTTAAACAATCCAGACACATCAGCAGCAAACTTATAATTTTCTGGAAACATGTAATTTAAAATTAGCTCTCTCTCTCTCTTCTCTCTCTTTATACACAAACACAGACTGGTCATTCCAATGTACATATGAGACCGCTCCTTTATTCAAAGAAATTTAGTGTTCTACGCGAACCATGTAAAATGCAAAACTGGAAGAAAGTGTCTATACATGTCCTGACTGATCATAAGTGCGAACGAGTTGAAACATGAAATTAAAAACAACTTTTTTTTGCACCCTTCTTCTTATATTGCATCCAAAAAATATCTCTCTCGTCCTCTACAACAGAAATGATGATGGCCACTTCAATTGTGAGCATAAAGACGTGATAATATGAATATTACATGCCATTCTCTACACACCAGCTAATAACCCGTACAAAATTATAGGGTTTCCAATTGAATTTGATTTATACATTAGATTAGAATGAAGTAGTTAATCAATCGCTTGCCTCTAATTTCCGCAATGTGCGAGTCATACTGCATTGCATTACTTTTTGCACTCCGAACCAAATCACTCGTATAGGTTTTTGGAGGGCTATGCCATTCCTTGTGTACTTCTGGTGGAGTCACATGTCGAAGTCTGACAATATTTAATTGTGGTGATGTAGAAGACACTACACTGTACACTTCACCTCCTCCACTTCCACTCCCACCTGGAATTGACTCGGAACTGTCAAACCTGGACCGGGGTTTTACTTCCGGTCCTCCTCCTCCTCCGCTTCCGGGTATTGGTAAACCAGGACGGGAATGGTAACTAATCCCTAAGCTCGTGGAAGAAGAAGAACTACGACTATAATCTTTCCTCTGATGAAGTGGTGAAGACTCAGCACTGGATAGGTAAGTAGGGGTCCGAGGAGTAGGACTGTCCGTGATCCTTGACACATATTTGGCAGTTCGTTGTTGTTGATTCTTGATTTGAGAAACTGGACTTGAGGTTGTTGACATAGGGCCATAACCTCCACCGGAAGGAGAACGACTTTTGAGTATGGGGGACTGTGGTTGACTTTGTGTTTGTAATTTTGTTGGTGAGGAAGTTCGGATACCCAGAAATTCTAATTTTGCCATTTTACTTGATTTATTTGATGCTCCTCCTTCTTCTCCTCCTCCTCCGGGTTCCATGGCAGAGGAGGAAGTTGAAGGGTCCTCCTTCTTGGAAGTTAAAGTACTTTTTGTCTTTGTTGATGATGTGGGACTCTCAAAACGTGCCATGATTTTTGATTTACGTGGAGGTGGAGTAGGATTTATATTTCGATGACTTTCTGTCTTTTCATTAATATTACCCGTAGAACTGTACACAACATGGTAAGAAGATTTATCACCACCCGCACCAGTCGAACCAGCACCAATCCCAACGCTTTTAATACTAGAATCTCCAGCAGAAGTAGTAGAAGAAGAAGAAAAAATTTTCCCGGTTCGGAGAGTGACAGGCGGTGAGGAATCCGGCTCACGTAAATCCCTCAGACTTTTATGTAATATTGTGGTTGTCTTTGAGGATTTAGTAACAACGTCAGTTTTTTTCCATACCTGCTCGAAAAATAAAACTCGGTCTATTAATTTCTTCTTGAGTGGACGACTCTTGACTGAATCCTCCCCCTCGTCGTCCTCCCCGTTCTTTGATTGAACCATTGATCCATCTTTGTCAAGTTTTGGTGAATTGATTTTGGAATCTTTGGAAGCCGGTATAAAACCGGAACTTGTAGTCTTAGTATTGGTATTGGTATTGGTAACATGACTCCGCATGGAGTCTGTCTCTTCCTTTCCCTCCTCCTCCTCCATTTATATCTTCTAATCGTAAGTGTGTACAATGATTTCGATATGATGACTGACAATGACAACTGAACTCAATTAAATAATACCATACATGGGATAGTATGGAAACTATGATGGAGTGTGGAGTGGAGTGGAGTGTACAGGACACAACAACAACCACAACAACTTTTGAAAAACATGATGATGATTGTAGTGCAAATTATCAACTGAAGCTTGTTGCATTTCTGTTTATTACTTGACTAAGAATACGAAGCAAGGGAGGAGAGTAGGAACAAAAAAACGTGTGTACGTCTATATATATATATTTCTACCCCACCGATGGACTCAGACACCCCAGAATTGAATTTAAACAAAAGTGGACTGTTGACTATGATGAGGATTATATTGTATGAAGGGAAGAATTGTATGTAAGTTAGAAGCAGGAGTAGCAGACAGCACTTACGGCTACAAATGAAATTCTACAAGGTTAATTGTGTACACAATATATAATGAACATTCGTATTCGTACAAGGACGGTGCTGTGCTGTGTGTGGATAATACTATGTAAAATATACTGTATTATACACTGTGTGTGTACTGTGTGTGTGTAGGGAGGGGGTAGTAGGAGTACGCACTGTTGTTTGTTGCTGTGCATTTTTTTTGCGCTCTTTGTAACAATGCGGCCACAATTTAACTTTATGAAAATAACATGCTTTTTCCTTCTCTCTACTAAGCAGTCTCTTAAACTACCTCTAAGTGTGTAATACTTAGTGTACGTGCGATGTGTGTGTGTGCCCCCTTATTGTCTTATGTACTATACTTGGACTTTGCAATTGGAAAACTTGCTTCCTTTGTTGAAGCACTGTGTATAGTATATACTGTATTAGCTGTTAAGAAAAAGGGATTTTTATAGTGTGCTCACAGTATAAGAGCATGAAAAATTACGTCATGCAAAAATGAAGACGAAAGGAATGGCAGAAGGAAAGGGATGAAAAGTTTGCAGACAGGTATTTATAATGTGTGCCTGTGTCTGTCCCTGTGTGATGTGTGTGTGTGCTTCGTAAAGTATAGCAGTACATTCTTCATATACTTATAAAATGAGAAAATGAGAGTGATAGGGTGACTGTGTGTGTGTGGATAATGTGAGAAAAGAAGTAAAGGGAGTGAGAATGTGTTTCCAATGAACATAATCAAAGCAGAGAGAGAGAGAGAGAGAATTTTTTTTGCTTCTTCATATTTGAATTGGATGAGTAAACAATACCAATGCCGAAATAATCACAACTTATAAAAGACGTGTTTATTGCAAATTTGACTTTAATCAGGTTCACAGCTTTTTTTAACCCTCTGTCCCAATATTAAAAGCAGAAATATGTGCTAATTGTGCCAACCAATAATAGGTATTTTTTTCTTACTTACAACCAACACGACACGAACATGACTGCTTGTAAGTAATAGATTGGATTGTAAAATAAGAGTGTTAACATAATAGTACATTTAATATTATCATTAGTAGTTCAAATGAATTGTGCAATCGAAAGATGAGTAGAGAGAGAGAGAGTGAAATTTTTTGGAACTGATAATAATTATTCCATATGTAAAAATACTTGTTCGTTGTTGTACAAATAATAATGTAGTCAGTCCAAGTCCTACATTTAAAAGAAGGAGCAGCTCCTCTTCCACATAAATGAATTTTAATTAAATCCTCTATTGTCGTCATGTTCATGTAAGTACAAATTGTCAATGTTCATGTAATGATCCCTCCTAACTCTTGTTTGTTCGCTTTTAATTTAATGAATTTGTAATGACGGTGTGTGTGTGTGTGACCCTCAGCATTAATCCAACACCTACATTAGTCCTCCGTGCGATACAACTCTCACTATCCTTCTGTTGGTGAGTGAGTAATAAGGTAGGATAAAGTGTGTAATCCTTAATTGTCATTAATAAATATTTACTTTATTAAAACTCTGTCAACAAAAATTCCGTCCCATGAGTCACTGTTATATCAGGAAAAAAACAATAATTCTCATTGTAATACATATCTATTATGTTATGTCTACAATATAATAAATGGTGTGTGTGCTCGTGCCGTGTGTGTGTGTGCAAGAGTCAGAAATGAGTGTTATTAAATTCTGCATACATTTTAATCGATAAACTTGTTATACGAATGAATTAACTCAATTTGTACTTTACAATACAGCTGTGAAGTTTAATGTGGCACTAGTCTTTTAAGCTGATTCATGTCAACGTGTATGTGCGTGTGTGTATAGTGTGTGTGTGAAAGATGTTTTTGGTGATTAAGGCAATTTACATGGCAAATAATGACAAATGAACAAATGAAATAATTACTGTTAAAAAACAATGTGTACAAAAAAGGAATACAACGACAGCAAAACAATGATGCTTTAATTTTACTGTGTACTCTCAACTTGAAAGAGACTCAAGTTTGGAAGTGACATGACATGCATAAAATAGAGATGGTGTCAAAATTAATATTCTACGCATTACATGATAACTCAACACACACGCAGAAAAGAAAAAAAAATTGTGATTTTGAAGCCAGAGAGTCAAAACTAAAAAAATGCAAGTATGACTTGCATTTTTCCTCTGATCGAATCTAAAACTTAAAAGAGAGAGAGAATCACAATGCAATAATATCTCAAGGCACTTTTTTTTTCTAAAAGAGGATAGACAACAGTGGAAGGAATATTTGGGAAGGGAAGATCAAAAGAAGAAGATATTGTTCAGTCATTGTTATCAGTTATAATTGGAGGAGGAGGTCAAAGAGACACAACAATATTGTGATCAGAGATTTCAAAGAAGATCAAAAAGATTCCAAATCATCAATAGAACACAAGGAGAAGGGAAATCCAAAGACAGACCAAAAGTAATCAAAGAACGAGAGGAGTTTAGTTGTAAATATTTAGATGATTATCGGCAAGTTGCTAAAAATATGTATGTCAAAGTGTTGAAAGTGTATTACGTTTTACTTGATTATTTTTTTAATCTACACTGATTCCTTCAATTATTTATGGCAATATATCACACAAAAATTTATTTTGAATCTGACTAAAAACATCCTACAATGTGTATTTCATTTTTCAAAAAAAAAATCACAAATATTTTCGATTGTTCTCTCTCATACAATACAATTATTTAAGTATTTTGACTACACACACAAAACTTTGAGATCACAAATTAGTTATCAAAAAAACCAGTAGAAAAAAGCACCATTGAATTGAATGGTTACTGTATCACAATTAGAAAATATAGCAAGTTGAATTTGATCGTCAATTTTCCCGTGTTTTTCGCGTATAAATATCATGTACATACAAAATTTCTTTTAAGATCACTTTGCCCAGACTACACGAACTATATGTATCACAAATTGTCCATTAAATCTTGAGTAATCACTTGTCACAACACCACCACACTATTTAATTTAAATCACAAAATTTATCCAGGACAAAAATACGGTGTGTGTATTACGTCGGACTCTGTCAAATCTGCAGCCCACACTCTTTCCTTCTCTTTTTGAGAGCGAACAGCTGAGCTGAAAATTCGTCAATAAATGTGCTTCAGCTAGGGGAGAAAACAGTGCACGGCGAGGTATGGAGGGGAATTTTGGAATATGGAAACACATTGTAGTACATGTGGATACATAGCAACCTGACCTCCTTTCCCCATTTCCATTTTACTCCTATATTTGGCCATTATTCCGTCCTGTGTAAAGAGAGGAAGGGGAACTGCGGCAACCATGCCCTGTCTCTCTTCCTCTTAATTTATAACCTTAGTTTTTAGTTTAGTTTCAACCCATCATCATCCTTAGGTAGCTTTAAGTACTCACGTTATATGTAACACGGAGTCGTGAGTTTTGGAAATAAAAAGAATGTGCGAAAACTCTCTTGGACACACATTTATTACTATGTACATAGTACGCACGACTTTGTGCGTGAGTTGAAGTACACACAGATAACACATTGGAGTGAAATTGCATTGCAGCATGCAAAAAAAATTGGACATTGCATTGTAGACTAATGTCTATTGTATTGAATTCCTCAGACACACACACACACTCTCACTCTCTCTCCTGTACATTCATATTTGATATGGACATACACAATCACATTATGTGATTCACATTGATTATAATGAGCAAATGCAACTTGTACTCTTGTCTCTGTGTTTTTTGTGTTGTTTTGTGTGTGTTTGTCTGTGGTGTGTATTTGCCGATCATATCGAGAGCTAAGGTTACCTATTCGCACGTGCAGTCTAGAGTTGCAATTTAATCTGTACGCACTTCCATGTAACCTCCTACTAACTCATACACATCATCACAGTACAACACACACACACATGTGTGTGTGTGTGATAATATGTGTGTGGGTTGTTTTTTGCTGCTTTTGAGTTCGAGGGCATGAGATCCCTGGGGCTCCAATCTGTCTGTTGGATACAGATACATGTGCAAGTGTGTACGTACTGTGTACGTGTGTATGATAGACGATGCGAAAATTCTAAATTTGATTTTAATGACTGCAAAAAAATAAAAATAAACCTTTAATACGTGTGTACTAGTTTTTAAAAAGGACGCTTCATAGTTTTTCTGTACACTTTTCTTCTTGCTCAGAGTCAAGATGTACTAATTTTTCTGGCAGAAAAAAGACATTGGAGGGGATCTGAGGTGGATGAAGGAGAGAGAGAGGGGATAAATGAGAGTGAGATGTACAAATTTTAATAGGTTTTTAGTTGTAAAGAAATTTTGTAACACGTATAATACTCCTGTGTGTGTTTAGTAGTGTATACATACTTTGTTTTATAACTCCTGATGAGTTTATGCCCATATTTCCTGTGTATCATATCATAATGCATATTTTGTACAAAAATTTTAAAACTGGTAAAAAAAATCTTACATGAAATCTCATAATTAATGTAAGAAAGAAAGGGAGAGGGAGAGAGAATACAAATGATAGAGATTAGCCTTACTTCATCCGATGAATAGTCGAGATTAAATAATAGAAAGATAATTATAGCTATGACTAACTAGCTGCTTACTTAATACACACAGTCAATTTTTTTGCGCTCAGCAAAATCGTGAATTTTCTGGATCTCATTCCTTCTGTTGTAGACTACTGTATTGTTGTTGTACACGATAAAAAAGATGGTATATTACAGGACGACAATCATAAGGCTAATATTCTAGTCATGACTCTCAAAAGATTAGAAAGATACTACATATACTATATTTACTACTGTGTGGTCATGGTCAAAATTTTAATATGTATTTTCCTCCGTTTGTCATTGATCCTCCAATCCAATCTGTCAACTTGAATAAATTCAAATGATGATCATAAATTGTCAATTATCGTGACATTCCCTATGAATTCTTGGTTGTCCTCTTCTTCTCCTCCTTCCGGACCCCCAATGAAAGATGAGTAATTCATTTCACAATCGTGATGCCATCCCTCTCACTCAAATTCAATTCACTTCTTCATTCCGTCTAATTGGTTTCAAAATTATTTTGGACGGCTCGAAAGGTACAACTTTTAAAAAACAGGAGGGGATTTCACATGACGAGACTACAATACATGAAGGATTAAGTAAATGGAATTATTCTTCCTTCCTACGTACAATGCAGTAAAAATGGGAATATTTGTCGGGTACAGAGCCACACGATTTTTGGATATGTGAATGCTATTATAATATTATGATCTCCTGGTGTGAGTGTGAGTTGTAAAATTGGGACATCAATGTTGAAATAAAACAAATGGGATGGCAAACACTTTTATACTGTGACTCACTGTATTAAGTATCCTACACAGAGAAAAAGAGAGAGAGAGTTCTTATGAGAATGGGTGAGCCGAGTTTTTCTTAATTTTTGTCGACTCTCTTTCTAAAAGAGAGAGAGAGAGAGTGAGAGGAAGGGAAACGGTGTATGCGTGTGTATATTATTTTTAGCTTTTTACCATGTATTAATTTAGTCGAGTGCAAGTTGTAGTCGCATCTGTGTAAATCTTTTTATGCGAGTGTGCATCCCGCACGATCATCATGATATCCTACAACCTACAAGGTACACTGTAAAGTAGTAATCATATCATGTGTGCTTGTGTGTGAACTACAAGATGATATTCGAGCGAAAAAGTTCAGAGAGGAATTCTAGCACACACACACCGTACGTTAATGACTTCCTTAATAGTATTTCTTACCTTGTAGATGTTGAATTGTCAACTGATACTCAGCCAGTCGTTCATCTACGTAGTCTTGAGATTGACTCTACAAAAATTACAAGAAAAAAAATTATGACAGTGGCAAACCCTGTTGTGTCATGTCATCTTCAGTTCACAGTCGTTGTTAAAAAGCATCAAAGTTTAATGACCTTCAGTTCTGGGGATCTTGTGGAAGGATTAAAGTCACAAAAAAAGGAGGTCAAATTTTGGTAGGATTTACAAAATTAAATTTTATTATAAATGTATACGTCACTAAATTTAAACACTCCAAGTAAGATTTTTTTTATTGTTCTGCATGTTTATCAGTATAAATGTCAAAATAAAGATGACGCTAATAAAAATAAATGAGGATGAGTGTAATTAAGTTTTGGGAAGGAAATAAAGTGTGATGGGAGGGCAATTATTTTTAAAGTGTGGATGTGCTCATAAAAGGGTTGAAGGTCTCATTCCTTATGGTTTGGACGGGTAGGAAAAGGAGGTATGATTTCCATTAATTTTTAAATGTCTGCAAACGATATAAAACCATTGTATTTAGCACTACAAAAAAAATGTGAATGACTCACAGCAATGATTTGGGCAGTTGTGGGTCCATCGGACTCTTCATCCATACTCGTGACAGACATTCCTCTCTCCAAACCAAGGGTATGTCCGGGCGGGTACACAAATTCCATGTCGTAGGATGGTTGGAGTGCAAAAATCTCTGGTGAAAACATTTCTTCGGGTGGGAGGGGGACCATTGACGGGAAGAACGGGGGCGGCGGTGGTGTCTGTGTTATGTAAAAATAAAAAGAATCCCCCACATAAAAAAATTTTTTTTTGTCTGTTATGAAACTTTTAAATGGTAACAATAAGGTCTTTCACATTTTTTCCCCTTTCATCATCACATAACTGAGGAGGAGGAGGGAAAACATGGTCGGAATTATCCCTTTCAGAATTTTTAACCGTCATTACGAAACTACCCGTGTATTGCGGTACAGGCTGTGAAATGCAAAAAGAAAGTTTAACCATGAACAAGGACAATGACAATGAAGATACTTTTTGCAGTACAAGGAATTTAATGTTCAATATGGCCAAAAAAAGAGAGAAGAGGGATTTGTGACAGTTCCCATAGATAAAATATTTGTCCAGTTAATATTTGTCCAGAAGAATTTTAATGATGAATGGTACGATTTGTCAAAATGCAATTAGAATTCATAAAGACGGAATCACCTGAAAATTGAAAAATGGGACTAGAGCGTCATATTTCTTTCCACATAACGTTAAATAAAAAGTTGGAGGAATGAAAAGCTGCACTACATAAAAGTAGACAGGATGAGTTGAGGACAGTCAAATTTTATTTGGGTTAACGAGTTATGCATAAGTTGACACCAAAGGGGAAAACACGATGAGTAATTTGACATTTGTTGTCCTACTGCCAAATGCAAGGAGAGAGACAGTCAAAGTTACACTTGACACGAGTATCCTCCAGGTCAGTCTATTTTCTATTGATCCTTTAAATATTTGGCAATAATTGTGATAACAATTGATAGACATGATTTTAATCTAAAGATCCTGGAGGATGTTTGTGTCAAACAAGGGCTCAACGCTAACGAATGGAATCTAAAGTACACAAAGTTACCTGTTAATCCTCATCCCATATTTCTCACTCTATTTACTATTAATACTAAACGAGTCGGTGGTCTTTAATTTGTCTAAAAAATGTCAAAATAGGCATTACAGTCGAATAATCGATTCGGGGAACAGTGTTCGTTTCTCTGGAATCCCTAACAATGCTACAATTGAGATGGTTCAATCTTCCAAACCTCGGAAAGAGTCCGCTATCACAATCGTCCTTCAATTAGAGTCGGGGAAAAGATTTTCTCATCAATTTGATCCGTATGGTAAAATTTTTTTTCCCTTCGCCCCCTCCACCCAAAAAATCTTCCACTCTTGCCAATACAAATATACACAGACAGACATAGATAAAGAAAATAATAGAATGTCTCATTTGAAAATTTCGTCTGCTCGTACATTATTATTCTTATAAATCCCTTCCACACACACGCACTCACAATCCGCCAATTCCTATTGTGTACAGAGACCCTGTGGAACGTTCTTGAATTTTGGGTGAGGGAAGGAGAAGAGTGTTTTGCCTGTCGAGGAGGAGCACTCTTCCACAAAAACAGGAATCCAACCAGTGTGTATCTATATGCGACAGGACATTGCAGGGAAGGATAAACTGGAAGAGAAAACTCTGCGATCTTTGGGACTTTTTCATGGGTCCGCAGTCATCCGACTCATCCGACTCATCCATCGACAACAGACTCAAGATCAACGTCAATTAAGACGTCAAGCTCATGTCAGTTCTTCACTTGTACGCCCCTCATCCTCAAGTCAACCTCACAATCCTCCTCCTCCTCCTGACACCAAGGTGGATGTACAGAAAAGACAACCATCGACACTGAAGAACAGAAGCCCCCTCATAAATGAGAAGAAAAAAGACAAAGACAAACAAAGTCATGACAGTTCATCCTCGAGGAATCAAACCCAAACAAAACCCAAAACTAAATCCAATTCCAAGACAAGGAGTCTCAGTCGAGATTCCAAAGGGAAAAATCCAGGAGGAGACAAAAATGGGAGAGAAACTCAAGGGAAAAAAGACATCATCAAGAATAATTCTTCTTCATCCAAGCCAACGAAATCAAGCCCAAAACATGCACAACCTGGACAACTACATATGGTGAATTCCCTCCTCTCTTATTTATTATCCAAATAATTCTTGAGGATTTACATTTTTAAAAAAACATGACAGAGAAAAGTTTCGGATTTAGAAAAATCCGAGAAAGACTTCCTACACACACTTCCTCTTCTCCCTTGCACCCTGAGAAATACACAGGATTTTTGTGAAAGGCTTTTTTTGATTTCTTTTTTTTTCACCATGAGGAAACTTGGCACAAACATAAGTCTAGACCTTTTTTAATGCCTTTACTTAGTACTCGACTGTGTATTAATCTGTCGTTTAACCTCTGGACGTTTTTTTCACTTCTTGACCTATCCATGGATTGTGTTTCCTCATTTTTGTATCAAGGGAGGAGGGGGAAGAATCCCCACGAGGATTTCGAAACGAAAAAGTCGTAAAAATGGAAATGACACATACGCACATAAAAGATTTGATGATGAAAACTTCTTTTTTGTTTTTTGGAAAAGAGAAAGAGAAAACGAGAGCTAATGTAGGAATTTATTCTCATTTTTTTCTTTGTACAGTTTGAGGAGTTTGACGCAATGCTCTATCACGCAGATGATGTCAATCCATCAGACATTGAGGAGCAACCCGATGAATTTTATGAAGTGACAGAACAAGATGTTCAGTCAATCTATCGAACTCTCCAAGTTACCCGGTATGTTCCTTGATGCAATAAATATGTACCTATACATGTACTGTGTGTAGGTATGTATTCATTTCCAAAAAAATGTTTTTTTCCTCTGTCTCTCACTCCATGTTATGGATTGTACATCGTCCAAGTAGACAAGTGTGTTGATAAACATGTATATTCCCTGTGTACTCTGTACTAAATTAAAGGAAGCAACTCGAGGATGCACCACTACAGACAAGATCAGTCAGAAATTTAGAGCATGACAATGCAGTTCAACAAAACTTGTTAAAACATCCAATTACAATTGTCAAAATACGATTCCCGGATCGTTACTGTCTCCAGGGTGGGTATTCTACTTTATTCATGTCATTCCCTACTTTCCTCCGATTTTGACAGTCAATGTTATGGATTAATGCGTGTGTGTGTCTGTTGTGTGTGAGTTGTAATGCACACACTACACATACAAGAAATTCATGTTTGGTTTTTTAGGCACATTTCAAACGAATGATCCAACTCATCTTGTCTATTCTTTTGTTCGGGGCTACTTGGACAACTCCCAGCTAAATTTTTATCTCTGTGAGAGTACATCATACATATTTTTATCACTCTTTTCTCCACACACACACATAGTCTCCCTTCCCTGTAATGTCTAATGTTAGGCTTTTATGATGTTGTTACGGAGTGATGATTAAATCATGAGACTGGGACCATGTGTATGTGTGTGGAGTAGTTTATCTTTTGGTTTTAATAATTTTAGCCATGTATCCCCCTCAATTTTTTCTTGTCAGTCACAACACCCCCGAGAAGAATCCTACCGGAAGACAAGACATTGATTGAAGAAGGTCTTGTTGGGTTTGTCGTTTTCTACTTTGGTTCCAACGAAAGACCTCAGAGGTATCTCAAGGAGTCATTTTATTCCAAACTCTCGGATCCACAACAAGTTTTCAAATACTCTTCAAAAGTTATGAATGGGACAATACAACCTGGACACAAAGTGAGGAAAATTGATGCAAACACCAAACAGAACAATTTTAAATCTAATCCTCATCAACAGCCGGAACAACAACAACAAAGTCAAGAGCCAGGGCCAAGTAGAAATCATCAAAGATCAAGTCGACAAACTAATCCACAAATTACTACTGCTGTTCCAAAATGGTTCACAAAAGGAAAAAAATCTTGAAAAAATCCACTCCTTCGTTTGTTCAATTTATGTATTTTGTAAATGTTACAAAAATAAATCTTTTGTTTTTGGTCTCATCCCTCGACATTCATGATTTTTTTTGTGTGTAAAAAAAGAGTGTCAAAAAATAAAGCTCACTGGTGAAATTGGACGGAAGAAAGGTCTTGGAGAGCAACTGAATGAAGGACTCCATCTTGGTGCTCCAAACATTGGGGACTCGGGTCGTGGAGATGCCACCATTGGTCTAATTAGAAAGGAATTTTTTTAGGATGATGTCAAAAGAATGGAAATAAATTTTGACAATTTTGGGGATGACAATTAAAAACACACCTGACAAGGAAAGGTGGAGGAGTTTGAGACATTCGAGGTGGAAGTCCGGCTGGAGAACCACCTCTAGAGCCAGGAAACTGATGTCCTGGAAAGTAAGGGACGGGTGACCTGGGTCCGGGCCATCTTGCCCCACCAGGACCACCATAACCGCCAGGTGGACCTTGACCTTTTTGTGACATATTTTTGTGACAAGCTTTTTTTCAAAATTTTTTTTTCAAAAAATATTTTAAACCAACGTCACGTTTTTCCCTTTTTCTGGTTGGGAGAAAGCACTTGAAAAGAAATAATGGCGTTAGTTGTAGAAGGGGAAAAATCTGGAGGATGTTCTGCAAAGTGGCATAGATTTTTCACTCAATAAAACACATTATGGTTTCCTCATCCACTTGTACATTCTCCAAGACAAGACACACGTGTGTGGGCACTACTACCAACTTTCACGTAATATAACGATTGACCGTGGGTTGGACGAAACCACGGAAGGGAAAATACAACAACCACTCTTTTGGCCTCTAACAAACACAGACTTGTCTTCTTCTTGTTTCGGCGGTGAATCCGACCGACGTCAAACGACTACGGAGAGTGTTGTTGACGAAATCAAAATGGATTTTAAACGATTTCGAGGAGGATTAGAGGGGAATTGACAGAGTGCCAGTTTTGATGTGGTGCGCTCACACACACACACACACTCAAGCGTTTTGGCTTTTTCGGCTGTCGAGTTTAAGTAAATCACATATTCGTATCGTTTTCTTTTTCCTCTTCCTTCTTCATCTCGTTTCGTTGAGACATAGTAATAATAGTCAGGATATTTTCATAACACGGAAATTTTCAACGGATCACACCGTTTACTTTGATCAACAACTTTTTTGTGAATTCATTGACTGAATCTATATTTGTATAGTACTCGCTAATGTACAAGCTACTCTTTTTTTGTCGTCGTCGTCCTCGTCCTTTCGTCTGTGCGCGTATATTTTATTTGATGCGTCTTTTTATTTTTGTCATGATTATTAAATTTTTTTCTACTATCTTCTTTTTTTTCTTTTTCTTTCAAAACTTGTCAACTCAAGTTACAATAATTAAGTGTGAGGAATATAATTAATTAAATTCAAATTGATGAACAATTGGACGACTGGACGATTTTTTATGAGATTAAATTTGAACACCAAAAGGAGAAGAAAATCTTGGTTCACAACAATATGTATATGTATATGTATCATATATACATATAATATATATGTATATATATTTTTTTTCGAGAAAAGTTCACTGAAATTGTGCAGTCCTTGTTGGTGATTATGGAATGAAGACTATAAAAGAATGAAGACCAAAAATAAAATTAGAGATGAAGCAACTCGCAAAACACAAAATGAGCACTGCAATTAGCCATTGCAAGAACAGAACTGAAAAGGCAGAGAGAGAGAGAGGAAGAGGAGAGAGACCTTACACGATGAACATTATGAAGAGCGTCCTAAACCCACACTTTTTTAAAAAGTTTAAAAATAAACTTTGGCAAAGCCGGGTAGTAGAGAAAGAGAGAGAATTCTGAACTCTCGGTGTGAGTCAAAAAAACGCCAATGTGCAAAGCGCATATGGATCTATCCTCAGTGGGAGAATAAACGGGACGACTAAAAGATCGTCTTGAATCCGTGTATTATTATCGAAAGATGTTAAGAATTGAACCGACTCCATGTCATGGGTTGTCCATTTACCAATCAACTCTTCCCGATCGGAGGATGTTCACTCTTTTTTTCTCCCTCTGATGCTGCTCAAGTGCAATCGTCAGTCAAGCAAGGTTAAGATTCTCACTAACTAGTATATACCCCGGGTTATTCGTAGACTTCGGTGTGCGTACCGAGACACCCGCTGTCGATACACACAGAAACGCCGTCGTCGTCATTTTGATGGGAGGAGAGGGAGACAGACCGTTAAGCAGTTACTTTAAATATGATTTATGCAATAAAGTAATGATCACGTCATCCAAAATAATTTTTTTTGAAAAAATTTGTACATAAAATTGTAACTGATTTAAATCCATTTTCCTTGAATAACATGATATCCACATCACATAGTAATGTAATAGTAATACAACTAACAGAGTTCACTAGAAGCCTACAGGAGACCATGCTGTCTTTTGTTTATTTTGAAGAATTTTATAACAAATTATTGTGTCCCCTTCTTGTGGCATTATTTCAAAATTATCCAAACAAAGGCCACACTCAACATCTTTGGCTATGGTCGAAACTTCTTTCTTTAAAAGACGCATTGAATATATTAAACCTAAAAGGAAAGTTAAATGAAATTAGGACATTTATAAGTAAAACATATTTCATATGTTTTGTTCAATGTAAAAGAATAATAATTAAATAATTGTATGAAAATTCCACGTACCATCATACAGCACTTCTTCTCCTCTAACTAATTTATATCTGCAATCTTTCCTCATTGTTCCTTTTATACAACGTGAGCCTGCAACTGGAAGTTTCTTTTTCCCTTCAGTCACAACGAAAAGTTGCTGTACGTTTGCCTCACCAACAATGTCTTCACTGGGGATGGTGGGTAAGATTTCTTCAATATCCTTCTTCAAAGACTCGACTAGACGATAAATTATTTTACTCTGACGAAATTCTATACCAGCACGAACACATTCTTCTTCTAACTTTGGCGACATTTTTATATTAAATCCATAGACATGAGCTGAAATTTCAAGTAATTTTAATTACATTATCATTCTGTCTTTCATAGTCAAGTCTCTATGAACTGTATGAAAGTAATAGCTAAACTTGTATTATCTTGTACCTTGAAATGTTTGTGCTAGCTTAATATCACTTTCTGTGACATCACCAATACCATAATGAACAACGTCAAGACGGCACTGGTTTTCACAGTCATAAGAATCGATGACATCCAGAAAGGACTCTACAGATCCATCGACATCTCCTTTCACAACTAAATTCAGTTTGGGAATACCACTAGTATCTGGTTTAAGTTCTTTTTCTCGTGGCCCTGTGGGTCTTAGTCTACGATAGCCAAGCTTTCTTTTCAATGCTAATTTCTCCCGGTATTCCTACAATGACCAACATAATTTGAGTATTACCAATGACAATATCTACAATGAATGAATTAATTGTAAATTACTTTTTTAAAAAGTATACTAATGTCCTTCAATAATGTGTATTACTTACTACGTCCCATATTGCTGCTTTTTCTTTTATAGCACCCATATCTTCCTTTTGCTTCTCTTCCATACTCTTTGCATTTCTGTAGTCGACTATCTCTTTCGCACGTAGCTACATATAAGTGAAAATATGATGAATTTAATAATAATAAGCTTACAATAAATTTTTTTTAAATGCTTTTTTTAAATGCTAAAAAATGTTACACACACCTCAGATTCAACTTCAAAGATTTTGTCGCCAGCTGATGGCATTTCACGCCATCCAATAATCTCAACTGGAGAAGAAGGACCAGCATTTGTCAAAACCTGATTATTCTCGTCGAAGATACCTCTCACCTGAGAGAGAATACACATTTTTTACAAGTTTCTCAATAACTTCAAAATATTTGCTGGGGAAATAATTCAAACCTTTGCCCATGCAGTTCCAGCAACAATAATTGCACTTTTTCGAAGCATTCCTCTTTGAACTATTCCACTGCAGAGTTTTCCACGACCAACGTCAACTCTTGATTCCAAAATAACTCCCTCAATCATTCCTTTACTTTCACTCTTAAGTTGCATTAACTCAGCCTAAATCATAAAATAATTACTTATTGGAAAGTACATGTCATTAAAAATGATAAATGAACAGTAAAGGTGAGTATCATCTTACTTGAGTGAGAATGGTTTCAACGAGTGCTGTTAAATTAATTGATTTTAGAGCAGAGATGGGAACAGACATGACCTCGCCTCCAAATTCCTCCAACTGAATTCCTTCCTGAAGCAACATGTTCTTTGTCCTTTCCTAAATTCATCCGAATCAATTAGTAAACTATCAAAATGACAAAAATATTTTTTTTCTGTTTACAAAGTATTTACTATATCGGCTCCTCCACGGTCAATTTTGTTAATGGCCACAATAATAGGAACTGAAATTGGAAGAAGTTTGTAATAATTATCAACATGTGAGCAAATTGACATATCAAGACAATAGTAGTAAAAAAATTATTTATTTCACCATTAGCATCTTTCGCCATTCTTATGGACTCTTGAGTTTGTTCCATGACACCGTCATCAGCTGCTACCACGAGAACAACAATGTCTGTGGCCTATGATTTAGAGAAAGAAAATTACAATACGAGCGAAAGATTTCCAAACAAACTAGTGTCTGCTTCAACTTACATTAGCTCCTCGATTTCTCATAGCTGAGAAGGCAGCATGGCCAGGGGTATCAATGAAAGTCACAAGTTTGTCGTCAAGCTTCACTGTAATTTATAAAAATAGAAATGTTAAAACGTCTTCATAAATTGCTTATTGATCACAGCAGACATACAGCGTAACGAGTAAACGACATAAAATTAACCTTGAAAAGCCCCAATTGCTTGAGTAATCCCTCCAGCTTCCGAGGCAACAATATTGGAATTTCTTAATGCGTCTAGTAAAGTAGTCTTCCCATGGTCTACGTGTCCCATGATGGTCACTACAGGAGGCCTAGGAGCCAGGTCCCCTTTCCTGACAGGCATTGAAGTCACGTCAACACACTTTTCTTTTTCTGGGGTCTGTAGATGTGGTGGTGGTACCATATTTAATCGAAATTCTAATTTTTTGACCACTTCCTTAAGAACCTGAATATCATCAATTTGGTTGGAAGCTCTAGTCAAATTGCCAGCATTTGGAATGAACGTCAAGATTTCTAATAAGTTATCTAGATATAAAAGAATTATATACAGTAAATAAGGATTGAGTCAGATTCAGATTACAAGATACAAATTGACTTTTCATCTTTATTGCATGAGGCAGAAAATATAATGATAACTTACCCGTCTTTTGACCTAAAATTTCAGCGAATTCTCGTACAGTTATATTCTTCCACACGGAGACAAATGGTAAATCCTTTCTATCTTTCTTTTTCCCGTCAGGCCTGTCAGAAGCCTTTCGTTTTTTCCACAATGAATTTGTTGTAGAAATTCCCTGAATTTGCTGGCACCTACATAGTGTGTCTCCTTTTGGCATTCTATTAAATGAGGTCATTCGCAGAATCTTTCCAAATGAAATATAAGCATGTCTGGTCATTCCGAACATGTTTGTTCTGAAATATTTGTTGACATTGTTAAAAATATCATCACATTGCAACATTTTAACTTCAATTTTATTTTATATAAATTCTTTGACCGTAACTTTTTGAAATGGTCTATTACTATGCTCACCTGTAAGAAGACCTCTTTAAGCATCAAATTCCAATGGCCATTAAAGGATGAGGGAATGGGCAGCAGCACAAATAATAATAAAATCAACTCATCCCACAATGTGAAAAATTGACCGGATTTGAATAAACTGTAGACGGGTCCTGTCAAGGATGAATGCGTGTACAAACGGGAACTCAACAAAGACAAAACTGATATCGTCTTAATATGCAAAATTACTTGCATATTTAATTTAACTTGAATTCCCTGTTGTATTGTGCAACATGTAAGATTTTCTACATTCGACTTGAATGTTTGGAGAAACCCATAATTTAATGTCCATTGACCTTCAAGATTTGTTTCCTGTAGAAGTCCATAAGGCTTTGGAAGTTTAATTACAGAGATTTAGCATAACTTATGCAGAGTTACATTATGAGTGCACCTAATATGAGTAAAACGCGAAAGAAATGTCAACGTGACGAAACTCCAGTGTCAACTCTTGTACTTCTAATTTTATTCCACGATCTCCATCCACTGTAAAATCACTCTAACAAGATCTCTCAAAGATGACTACAGATCCACGATAATTTATGGAAATAACAATTCATCTCGCTACTCTCGATGAGCGAACACACGTTCATGACATTTCAGTATCTGTTCAATGTCCAGAGCATAAACTTCACAGTTTCTAGCTAAAGTTTACAGTACATTTTCTTGAGATTTTTCAAAAGAAATGAATCAATTAAAGGCAAGATTTAATTGTTATTTGTGTCCAAAGACATATCTAAAACGAGGACTTTTGCAAAGTCATTTTGTCACCTTTCACAATGGACAACCCTTCACCTGTTCCTTCTGTCCAGCGACCTACAAATCAGTGAACGCAGTAAAAGTACACGAACGACAAAATCATCCAGTCCATTTTCAACCCGACGTGGTTACAAGGTAAGTTTTTGTCGTTTATTTATATTAATCATGAAACAGAATCATTATCTATGTAAAGAAATATCTGTGGGGAAACAAAATATGAATTGTCTCAATCTAAATAAGAACCATGCAGTCAAGTATAATGTTGAAATTTGTTTATTACAACAGAAATGCCAGTGGACACAAGGCAAAGCCAGTTGAAGAACTGATGACCCCTAGGCTTCATCATGATGATTACATGACCTGCGCTTGGTGTAGTGAAAGTTTTCCATCCATGACATCGCTCCGCTTTCATGTGACCCAAGTGCATAGGAACCCGGACAAGAAAAAAGCACAAGATCATGAGGAACCCATGACTATTGAGGAGAATTTCCCATGTACTTTTTGTACTAAAATTTATCCAATTAAATCTTCTCTCCGACGTCACATGGCCAAGAATCATGAGAGTCCCTACAAAGCAATGAGAAAACAAAAAATAAAAGTATCTTTGACCGGTCCTTCTCATGAGGAATCTGTTGACTGTACTTGGTGTGATAAAACTTTTCCATCAACCAAGTCCCTTCGGCTCCACATGTTTCACAAGCACAAGGATCAGGCCAAGAAGAAGAAGGAAATGTCAACTGACCCCAAGGTAGCTTTCCCTTGTGTTTTGTGTAACGAAAGTTTTCACTCATCATATTCTCTCAAGATCCATGTGGATTATATGCACACTAGTTCAATATCTGACGAAAGGTCATGTCCAGTCTGTGGACAAGATTTCAATTCGTCAAAATCCCTCAAGGACCACATCATTGCCAAGCACTACAATAATGTTGACCCTACTCAAAGTCAAGCGGGTCATTCAACCAGTTGTCCATACTGCTCCAGGCTATTTTTAAATCAGCGTGGTGTCCAGATCCACATGTATCGGACTCACAAAGACCTTTACAAGAAGAAGAACAAGTGTGAAAATTCTTCAAAACAACAAAAGGTCAAAAGAACATCCCCTCGTTCCACGTTGTCCCAGTCATCATCATCATCTGCTGTGGTCAGAGCTAACGAGACAAGTTCGGGTATTCAAGACTCCAACAAAAATCAATCATCAATTGTTGTGTCTCAAGAGTTGATTGTGTCCGGGTCATGGGCTGATTATGCTTCCAGTGCATTGAAAGATCCGAGCAACTTTCCAAATCGTGATTTTTTCTCGTCGTCCATGAATATGACAAGTCACAATACGACATGGAAGACTTTCTCCTCCCCTTTCTCTCGTTGTATTACAGCTGTGAATGTGAAACGAGAATTTCAAGGAAATTTCCAAGTACCAGCTTTGATGAGTAACCACTGTGAAGTTCAATGTCCCTTTTGTAATGAACTGTTTCGTGGAGCCAAAAGTTTGATTCTTCATTTACAAGTTGAGCATGAAGAGGACGATGAAAATATTTTAAGTGTCAATTGATCTGTCATCGCTTCATATTTTTGTCAAATGTCAAGAATAAACAATATTCTGTGCAATAAAATAATTCAGAAAATGAATCAAAAAGAAAATTTTTTGTCTACATCCTGTCAAATTGACAGTGTCAATTGCATTTCATAATATTTTCGAGAGTCAAAGTTTGCTGTATGACACAAGAAAGAATTTTTGCATAGCATAATTCAAAATTCAAAATAGTCGTATTTATTAAACGGGAATGTGCATATATTTAACAAACAAATAATGTCAAGGCATACATTCGATATGTATTAGGCAATTAAATGGATGGACTCGTGTTCTCGTTCACATCACCGTATTAATTATGGTTATTCACATTAAAATATCAGTTGTTTTTTATATATAGCAATATCAATGATCATTATTTTGTAAATTTGTATACATAGCTCATGTACTAGATAATGTGAGCACCGTTCAGTGTTCCATATTTCTTTCTTTGAATATAATCTAATGTATGCATACATCTTCTAGTGTTTTTTTAAAGCTACATTGTACAATTATCATCTAGTGACTAAAATATTGAACGAACGAACAACGCCGACGACGAATAATAAATAAAAAATATTATGTCTACAAGAGTTATTACAGGTTAGTTGGTCATCAAGAATTACAATATTATAAATGGTAACTTTACACAACATTAATGGTATGTAAAAGGAAAAAATGTGTGTAGGTACAAGCAATGTCATGTCCAATGTGTTACACACTATTATTATGTGCAACGTACTGAAATTTGTGTGTGTGTGCGTGCGTGTGTGTACAAATTGCATTATTTAAAATGGCAACAGGATACTTCACAATATAATGTTCAAATTGAAGGCCCCTCAAAATTAATGGAAATAAGTCACTCACATATCTTCTTCTTCGTTTTTTTCCATCATGTTCCTTCCTTAATTTACCTAATGTCTACTGATCATGCAAAAAAAATTGGAATAAATTATGAAGTAAAATGGTGAAAGCTGCTTGGATAGCTGGAATTTTGACCGTTCAGTAGGTTCCTATTTGAGTACTTTCTTTCTTGCATCACTTGATTGGCGCTCTCTACAGCTTGTCTTCTCAAATCACAATTTTGTGTCCACAAATCTTTCATCAGCTTATCCATATGCATAATTTTTTGTTCCTGTTCCTGAATGCAAAAAGATTGGCGACGTGCAATCTCCATATTTGCGTTTTGTAATGACTCCCAAGCATCCTTTTCAGCATTGTGTTGGTATTTCATTTCTGTGCAACGAAAGATTTACTAAATAAGACTGAATTGTAAGGTACGCTGGCTAATATTAAATATGAAATAGCTCAACTAACCAGCAAGAAGTTTGTCAGAATGTACATTTTTATCCAGAATGGCCTACAATTAAAATCACAAAACAAAACATTTTTCATTTTACTGTTTACGATAACATCCACTACTCTACTTACTTCCTACTTATCTGAGATGCTAAAACACATTTTGTACACTTTTAAAACAAGAATAATTTCAAGACCTGATTCAGAGCCCAACATTGTTGTTCACGTTGTTTCAACTTTTGTTTCAATGAGTTCAAATAACCGACTTCTACATGAGTCCAAGCTTTCTTTCCTGTTGGTGGCTGCTCCCCAATCGGCACGGGTGACTGTTTCGGCTACAAATGTTTATGAATATTAACACGTCAAATAGAATTCACATTATGGTTTTCACAGCTGACAAATCACAGAACAAATGAACTGACTTATTTAACGGCACTTGGCTTGTATCTAGTTGGTAAAACTGGTAAAACATTTCTCAAAGGAGAAATGAAATATCATACAATCCTCGTGCATTTAGTTATGCAAAAAAATATTTAACTGACCAAACTGAGGACATTGTATTCGTAGAACGGTGGCATGCTCTTTACGGCCTTGCTGGCTGCATTAGCTTCATACTTGAGACTCGATACTCCAGGCATCTCTACATCCAAATCTTGTGTCATTGTGGAGGCATTTGTCTTAGATTCTGTACATAATGTACAATTCATGAATTACAAGTATATTGATATGTGGAGAAAATACATTGCAATGTGGTCCATACCTTGATTTTCATTGCTTGCAGCAGTCAAAAGAGCCAGCTTCTTTTCATAGTCTGCACACTTCTGATTGAGATTCTTAATATGTTCTTCCAATTCCTGATATTCTCTCAGTTTTGCCTCAATCATTTCCATCTTCAATCGCATCTGAAGGGGAAAAAATCAAAAAATGGTTCCGTAAGGATTTACACCACTCTATTTACTTGTATTTATAATAATAATCATCTAATCCGTATTGCTAATTAAGCTTATTCATAATTATTTGTGCTTTTAATACTTGAACATTTTCATTTTCGAGTTCTCCAACTTGTTTTTCCATACTGTAGAGCTATTTTAGTAAAAGAGTGCATATTTGTTGCAGATTAATCTTTTGATACATGGGTTTATTATTTGCGAAAAAAAATTGCATACATCTGAATTTTTGTGTGAATTTTTTTTATTGGATGTTTAGTGATATAAAAACCGTGATAAGTAACTAAGCTACAACAATAACACCGTTATTATTAACTTGAAAATCACGAGGGAAGTGAAAATCGGGATTATGAGCGAGTGGAAGGCTCCATAGCACATTCCAGGCGAGATCAGACCAAAATTCATGATCTCCCCCATCAACAGCAATCACGTCATACATATCTCTTAATAAGTTTCTAACTCTCTGAATAACGCGATGAGATGAACCGGAGAATAATCCAAGAGCGTCCCAGAAGTCTGTCACCATGTCCTGAAATTAAAATCAATAATAAATATACCATGAGTAATCATACAACAGCAACACAGTCTTGTAGACAAAATTAAATATGTTCAAAATATAAATTTAAACAAATTACAGGGTCCTCTCTCTTCTTTTTCCGAGGAGCACGGCATGTTTTCTTCTTTGGTCCCTTTCCTGGGCCATCTTCATCTCGGATCTCTGCTACTACAATATGTTTCATGTTTACAGCATGTCCATGGGTCACATACACATCCTCAGTTGTCCCAATATTATATGCATATTTGTCGGGATTAGTGTCTGACAAATTCGGGTTGGTAAACCAGGAGACGAACGTCTTATGTTTACCTACACACACAACACACAAGCAATTATAATACGTGGTTAATTGGAATAAATCTGATTTTTGGAAAGTTTATGGACGCCTAAAAAATCGGAGAAGTATCATTTTTTTAACATTTGACATTGACAGATGTGCTTATTTTTTACCTGATATCTTTGTTAAACGACAATCAATTCTATAATTATGATCTGGTGAGTCAGAAGGAACCTCTTGCCCGTCCTTGTCCACTTCAAAAAAAGAGTAAGACTCTCCTCCAGAATTTCCAATGAGTTTCAATTTTTCAGCTTCTACAATCATTTTCCAAATGATTGGTGGGACTTGCCCTTCACGAGAGGGGAGAGGGAGACCCTTCTTATTGTCATCAACTGACCACAATGAACCCACATTGCCAATCGCTTTTTGACCGGAAACGAACCATGGCCTAAAGGATATGGCGCGGTTAACATCAGCAGCAGCATTTGTAGCGTATTTTAAATCTGGAAATTTTTCCCTAAAAATAAAATGAAAGTGTAATTTACAGAATATACAATGGCCTATGGCACCAAAACATATTGCATTACATAATTATTTTCACATACTGCACGAGGCGAACTTGTTCATTGTATGACAATGAATTTCCTCTAGCTTTAATAATATATTCGACAACTTTCACCAAATTAAAATTTGACCCACGATGAACCGGAATCTAGAATAGTAGACAAAGTCAATTAGTTTTAGAACTATTATTATGTATAAAATACAAAATTTTCTGAAATGTAGATTTACTTTATCTGGTTGTTCCACATTCCCATCAGCATCAAATGAAATTTTCATTTCACCCTTTAGCAATTTCTGGAATGTATCTGCACAGAAAATAGTGTCATTAAAATTTAATTTTTAATATTGCAACTGTCTTATAGAAAATGTTCACAAAATAATTATTGTACCTCTGCTCATTAGACGACAATCAACAAAATCATTGCACCATTTGCGAATTAGATCTTTAGGTTCAAATTGAATTGACCATAAGTTTTTCTCTCCATAAGGTCCTTTTGATGAGTCAATCTTCTTCTTGAGAAACCATTTGTTTGTTTCACTACTAACATTATTTGCTTCATTAGCAATATTTGTGACATGTTGTCGCAAGTTCGGGAAGTGGTGGCTACATAAATAAAAACTGTCATATAGAACAAAAAACTGGTACATAAATGTATAACTATGTAAATACTTACATCACAAATTGTATCATAGTTGAGTCCGAGAATCGTTGACCCAGACTGAATTCTCATCATTGTACTCTTCCTCCGATGAGGACTCATCTCCATAAAATACTGCCTTTGTTTTACGACCACCCTGTAAAATGAAATCAAATGTACAAAATTAAAATTCATTCACACACTGTGCATGTACTATTTTTTCACAATGTGTGTACATAGTATTCCTATAAAAATCATAAAAAGTATAAATAATTAATGAACTACACATACCTGTATTCCTTGACCCGTTACTGCTTTCACAAACTTGACTTGACTCTGTTTTTTTTTATCCATACCTACAAGAAACAAAGACAGAATGCACAATTACACTTATATTCCTAATGTATAACGGCCTCTGCATTGTCAAAGAATGCATAAAATGAATAATTCTCACCTGTAGAACTAGAATCTAGACGAGGATTTGTGACTCGACCCACCTCCACCACAGTCTCATTATCAGAAAAATCAGATGAAATGATGTACTTTTTCCTCTTCTTCCCACCTTAGAATATACAGAGAAAATACGTATAGAAAAGCATGATGCAACGTTCTGTTGCACGACGCAACAGGAAAGGGAGAGATAACAACTAAAATTTATTGTGACAAACTATGAGACACTCACCCTTTGACCTAGATTCACTCATTGCTGACGTCCGACGAGCGTTAGACACTCAACTTTAACAATAACTACAACATTTAACAATAATTAACGAAGGACGGCTCGACGACAAACTTCCGAAATTTTTTTTTGAGACCACTCAAAAACTCGTACACTTCCAAGGATTTCTGCATGTATCCAAGTTTAGAAGTGTACTTATAAAGCATTAACTAAACAAATAGGTATTCAATCAATTCAATGAGCGTAAAAGCGTGGGCAGTGTGGCTTGCCTCGGTTATAGGACTCAATTTATTTCCCTGCAGATCTTCTTCATACTCTGTATATAAAAAAAAAAGAATTCAAAAATAGTTTTTGTATGTGCTTTGTCAATAATTGCTTCAACACAATGAATAAAATAGTTTTAAAGGCAATATACCTTTGATTTTATTTTGAATAAGAGCAAACTTCTCGTCACTGGCCAACTTGTCCATCTCATAAAATTCTCGCTCGTCACAAAGCTTTTGTGCCCAGTAGTCCTCGGTTTTTTCATATTCTAGACGGAGTAATGCCAAACTTGACTCCAACTCCTCGATATACGTGTCCTTGTCTGTCTGTGTTGATGTATCTTGAGTAGATTTTGTCGCTACAGAGTCATTAGCGTTGTCCAAAGCCCTGGATTTGTCATCTAAGCCCATGGAGACTGCCAAGCTCTACATTGACATTTACGTTTTAACACAATCATCATGAATGAGCAATTTAAACTATGATTTAGTTTAATGATAAAAATATCTATTTTCAGAATCTTACCTGGCCAGGTTGCCATTGTCCAGAATCAAAAGGACTGCAAAGTGAAGGGCTTCCCTCGTCCAAGTCTAGTATTACATATATATGTATATCATTAAAACATTCTTGAAATCGCAAGACAAAGAAACATTGGTCATAAAAGAAATGTTCATACCAGGTGTCTTTTTAATCTTGGCACATTTTCGCTTTGACAATCTCAAATCTTCATTGGTCTTGAACATCTTTATATCCTGAAAAATACGATAGAATAGCATTTTGAAATGGAACAATACCCTAACATTTTTTTTTGTCGGTTGTAATATTCCAAATAAATATTCAAAATACCTCTCTCAATGCATCTAATTGTGTGGACAGCTCATCATTTGTGTCGCGAAGATTCTGAACTTCAGATTGTGAAACTCTTAACTTTTCGTCTCTTTTTCTGATTGAGTCCATAGATCTTGTTTCAATTTCTTGGAGCTAAAATTTATTGGTAAAGTATTTTTACAATTCTATTCCGTTTAGAATTACTTTTAAAAAATGATAATGATTAAGGCTTTTTACATTTTTTTCAATTTCTTGATATCTCGCAATTTCGTTCTCCAGTTGCTGTTTACTGCGGTGTAGAGCTCGCATATCACTGCTGAGTCTCTCCACCTCTCTTTCGAGATTTTTATTCTCCTAATAAAATAAAGTAAACATTAAATGAGGGAGTGGCTAACTACATATTTACATAAAATATAAGAATCAAGATTCTATACTTACCCGGACTAATGACTGTATCTCCAATTTCAGTTTCATTTCATCTTCTTTAAGGGAATTTAACTCAGCTTCAGTGGCCTGAAGTGTTTGAGACAAGAGTTCTTTTTCCACACGAAACTGGGTATTCAACTCCATGATTTGATCCTCAAATTTTATAGTTAAATGCTGGAGAAGTTTACTGTTGTTCTGCTCTAGTTTTGCATTCTGTTCATCCACCTCCTGCGCTAGTGTCTGAGATCGCAGGTGCAAAGCTTCAATATCTAATCGAAGTTTGTCCCTCTCCGATACTGTTGACTCTAGTGATGACCTAAGTAAAATAAAATAAAAAAATACAAAATTTATTGGCATACGAATGGGAAAATACATAGGAAATCGAAATATAGACGTCAAGCGTGAATTATATCATACTTTAAAAACTGGGCTTCAGACCGGTACATGATTAAAATAGCTTGGACGGAAGGTGAAATTGTTTTTGTATAAACTTCTTCCTCAATAGACCTAAATAAATAAAATAGAGAAGTGAAAATTATTGGCATACAAATAGGAAATACATTTCAAATGGAAACGTCAGGTGTGTAGTATGTCATGATTATTTTTACATATCTAGGATTTTGATTTTACTATTTTACATCCTAACATATTGTTAGTAACAATATATATTCAAAAAAAAATTTACTTGACAAGTTCATTTAGATTGACAGTTTTGTCATATCTTGTATCAACCCCAATTTGTTTCAGGATTGAAACGCCTTGATCCTGGGATAATCCAAAAGATGACCAATAATCTAGAAGTGAATCCACTTTGGACATTCTGAAATTGTAAAAATAAAATGTAGTCATGTGCATATATGCCAATAGTATGCATGTAATAGTATTATTAATAGGCAGACAATGAACTATGATGGAAATATTACCCGCTATTTAAAGGGTCGAGAAGGGAGAAACTGAATGTTGTTGTTTCAACGGACTCGATGTTATTACTGCTATTGTTGATCTGATTCTTCATCAAAAAATAAAACGTTCAGCGTAAGATATACACAGTGTATTCTGTATACTAAAATAAACAGAAAACCCAAATTATTATTTTTACCTTCATTTTTTGAGGAGATGGAGGTGTTGAACTCATCGTCTTCAACATCTGGCTGAGATTCATGAGACTGACTCGGCCCTGTTTATTCACGTCAAGTTCCTCAAACAGGTCTTTCATCATCTGTAAACCAAATACATTGAGAATTGAGAGGGTTTCAAAGGAAATCAACAACTTTGACAAAAGAGAGATAAAAAAAGGTTAAAAACTACTATCCTATTTACCTCCTCGGGAACTTGGAGTCCTATGCATCTGCATATGACAGTCTATTAAAAAAATATTAATGATATTAATTGAAACTCGAAAGTCAATCAAATGTCATTCAATTGCGTAATTAAAAAATCTTACCAACTGATGTTCGTTCAAGTAACCATCTTCAAGTCCAAGACCCAATCGTTGACAAAAGTCTAACAATTGCTGTTATTATAAAGAAAATGTCAATCATGTTTTTGCAAATTAATCATGAATATTATTTAACTTTGCAAAGAATAAATACATGTATGGAAATTTTCCAATGGTTTACCTCCTCATTCAGGAAATTTTCTTCCTCCATATCGTTTACCTAATATTTAAATTTGTCAACTAAAAGGGACAAACGACTCATTTAGGAGAATAAATTTTCAGCTTATAAAATTACCGATGATAGACAGAAACTAGTCCATTTAAAATATCTTTAGAAAAAAAACTTAATCACAACAATCAATTCTCAGAGTAACAACCTTTGAACTGTATCACATACTTAACTTAACTATCTGCCTATAGTTTCTATCTGATGATATGCCCGATTGGCCAAGGCATTTTTAATAGTCTACACCATACTAATTAACTTGAACATAATTAAAAACTATAATGTAAGGCAAAGACGAATAAATAGGGACGGAATACGAAATAGCGCGAATCCAATTGACAGATTTCAAATTTCACAAAGGATTCTAAGACACCAGAATATGATTGTGAAGAAAAAGGACTCCCTATACCTTCTCATGTGGGGGGGTTGTC